>BDCZ01000260.1:9806-28079 GCA_001662365.1 Chlamydomonas applanata | reverse complement strand
CCCCCCCCCCCCCCCCCCGACCCCCACCCCCCACCCTTCCTCCTCCGCCCCACACCTGAAGCAGATGGTGTCGCCCTGGAAGCTCTGCATGCAGCTGGGGTCACAGCTGTGGTTTGCCAACGCCGCGAGTGGGTACAGGCCCGTGCCCAGCGGCCGCTGCTCCTCGTCGCAAATCGTGTGTGCATTGCACGCGAAGCGCGATAGCAGGTGCGCTAGCGCGCGCACGGATGGCAGACCGTCTGGTCCCAGTGCACGCGCGCCAGCCGTGTCAAGCCCATCTGGCAGGACCTCAGCTTCTGCCTCTCCCGCTGCCGCTGTGTCTACATCACCCACCATGGGATCCCCCTCCCCCCCAGCCAGCTGAGCTGTCCTGGAGGCTGATGGGGGGAAGCCACTCGCCGCCCCAATACCTGCCTCTGCAAAGCGCCTGCATACAGGGCAGGGTGGAAAGAACCACGCAGTGATTCCCTGTTGCCGCAGTTGCTGCGGTAGCTCCGCCGTGCGACGAGGCTCTGGCGCAGTAAACGCACTGCATTCAGTACGTGCAGTACACGCAACACAGCACTTGCATCTAACCACAGTATCCGCCAATTATTGGTATATGGCGTTCAGCCCCAGCCCTAGACCCACCTGGCAGCTGCAGCCATGCCGGCGTACAGTGCCTTGCGTGCTGGTTCCAGTGACTCCCAGTGAGACAGCAACCCTGAGGCATCCTCCCAGCTGCTGAAAGGAAAAGCAGCGGCTGCCCCTTTGCTGCCTGCCCCGCTAGCTGCCTGCGCCTCTCGCCGCGCGCGCCACGCAGCCCTAGCTGCGAGCCGTAGCGTGGCAGGAGGCACCCTGCCGCTGGGCGCCCATGCGACCAGGGCTGCACACTCCTCTTTGTACCCCCTGTCCCATGCAGCCTTCTGGTGCTCGCGCTTGCAGTACCTGAGAGTGGGAGGGGACGGAGTGACTGGAATGTATAAGTATATATATGTATACATATTTAAGTACATATCTATATGTATATATATGTATATGTAATTCTTCAGTTGCGCACACATCCCTGTGGCTTGCGCGACATGCCTGTAGGCAGCACACAGCGCCCGCACAGGGACACAGTGCATAGGCCCAAGGGGTGCCACACCAGCTGTATCATGCCGGCTGCCCATGCGCCTAGCCTCACAACATCGCATGCTTCCCATGCAGCTGCCGCGTTGCACGCCACATGCGCCACCGCACACCACATGCGCTGCAGCGCACCTTGCAAGCTTGCTGCGGCCACAGCGCAGCAGGTCATCCCCGTGTTGGAAGCAGTAGTCGCATCTGTGTGGCACCTGGTCGTCCGCGAGCACTGAGCAGTAAGGGGCCTGCTGCAGCACCAGCTGCCCCGCGCGCACGGGCTGCGTCGTCACCACGTGCCGCCCCCTGTCCGCGCTCCATGCGATCGCGATGAATGGCTGACCTGGCACTGGCACCGGCGCCTTGGAGCTAGGGGTGGCTTCCATGGAACACTGCACTGACTGGCTTGCATGGACTGGCTTCTGCAGAGCTGATGGCTACTTCGTACCCTCCATATTGTCTGCTATCTTAAAACAGACCAGGCATGCGGTGAGGAGCATTGGAGCCGCAACCAAACTGCAGAGTCTGGCAACATTCTCAACCAGCACGAGTGATGGAACTGTGACGATGAGGGGCAAGTCAGAAACTGCGAGGCCTCACGCAGTACCAGGAGCGATCGGTTTGGGTGCGTCCACAGCACCTCAGACCATGAAGCACCTGAGAAGAGCCCCAGTTGGGGGCTCAGGGGCAAAATGCCCCGCGTTAATGAGCAATTTACAAGGGATGCGCACTGCGTGTCATCGGGTGCCAGCAGCTGATCGTCGAGATCAGGTTCAGGGTCTGGGTGTGGTTAGGCCTGGGCAGAATACACCAAAGGCGCGCTGCCAGGCAACGGTGCGTGTGGGTCTTGCTTTGCAAGAATGCGAGGATGTGCACGTGGGCTCTCTGCCTGTATCAACCCGACGTGCCTGCTTGCATGCTTGCAGGTGTCCACAAACCAGCAATATCAAGATCAGTCAAGCGCTGCTGAGGCGCTAGTTCCCAGCATTGATGTCCCTGGGGGACCTGGATGGCAATTGGTCGCCCCTGCAGATGTGCTCTATCGCTTCGTGGTTCCAGAATACAGGTGCGCGCTGCTTGCGCCATGTCATCTGTGTTGAGCTGGCATAGACTGCACCACGACTGAAATTCTTTTGCAGGACGCACTGGGGCGAGAACCTGCGCGTGGTTGGCAGCCTCCCGGAGCTGGTAAGTACGCAGTTCAGCTTCCCCGAACCGTACTTTGGGGCTTGCGCACAACTGACGCAAGTCATGTGGTCACCTTCAGGGCAACTGGGATGTGGGCAGCGCACCCCAGATGCAATGGCGTGAAGGCCACAAGTGGGTGCTGGAGATCCCGCTGCCAAAGGTCGCGTTCGAGTTCAAAGTACGTCTGATGACAGTTACAGCTGCTTCATATGCCGTGCACAGCAGCTGCGTTATCAATCTGTGCAGAATACAAGCATTGGGGCTTGCTAAGAGAGGCCCGGGTGCAAGCGCACGAGGTGGCATCGGCATGCGTGCATGCACGATGGTTGCGCGTTTTGTGCCACGGCCACAGGTCATTGTGATGGCCTCCAATCACATCCGTTGGGAGCAGGGCGTGAACCGCGTGGTTGAGGCGAGTGGGGCTGGCATGGTGGGGCCCAGCATAAAACGACATCAGTGTGGGGGTGGGTCAGAGGGTGGGCTGGGGGTGGCGGGTCAAGGTGACGGGGAGCGCGGTCAATAATGATAATAGCGCGGTCAATGGTATGCTGTATTGCCGCTGTGTGATGGCACATGGGCACATGATGCTGCTTACAGCACCTGGGTACCTGCCATTGGCTTGATGGCGGATGGGGTTGAGGCCCCCGCCCCCAGCCCTCCCAAAACACTAACACCCAGCTCGACGCGAGCTCATGGAAATGCATCATGCAAGCTGTCATGCAACTGGGCGTCACATACATGCACGCATGCATGCGATCCGCAGACTGGCCTGGGTGCGGATGACACCGTGGAGCTGGTCATCAACCTGACCTGCAAGTTTGACCTCACACACGTCACGGGCATGGACCTGGTGCTGGACCGTGAGAGTGTGGAGGGTGCGTGCGATGTGGGATGGGAGCATGGGATGGGCGGTGGGCTGGGGATGGGCGGGCGGTGGGCTGTTGAGCCGCAGTTCATCTGCAGGCACATGCTCTTTGGCACGCCTCAATGGTTCCAGCATGGGTTCAACTGTGCGCACTGTCATACATTGGCCCACACTTGCCTGGTGCTGCACGCCACGCTGCGCCTGGCGCTGCCCTGCTACGCTGCGCCTGGCGCCCCATTGCTCAGAACGCCCCCGCGCACCGTGTTTTTGTGGCAGTGTCCTTCAAGGAGCACGCGTGAGTCGTGCTGCATGCGACACGTCTCGTGCAGAGTCATATGAGCTGGCCAAGGCGACGCTGGAGTTGCTGCAGAAGCGGCGCGGCCGGCTCCAGCGCACGATGGAGGAAGTGCGCGCACTGCAGGCACAGGCCGCTGGGGGCCCAAGCACGGAGGCGCAGTACCAGCGGGAGCGGGCAGAGCAGGTGCACATCGGGTGGTGCCGGGGGTCATTTGGGAGTGGGTGGGGGTGGGGATGGCTGGGGGCAGCCGTTGCTGGGGAGGGTGTGGTGCGGCCCCGGGGTGGGGCGTATGCGGGTGTGGGTTGGGTGGTGTAGCTGTGCGCCTCATGGGTGCATGAGCCTCCCAGCAGTTGCTGGGTCCCATGGTCCATTACAAACTTGGTGTCTAGATGGGGTTAGGTCATCACGCCTGCTAGCAGCCTGGCTGCATGTGCTGACGTCATGGTGTGGGTCGGCACCTGGCATGCCAGTGTGTGCTCGCTGAAGCAGCCTGGGTCCCCTGGCCTGCTGTACCCTGCTGCTAGCCCCCCACCCCTAGACTTCCCAAGCCTGACCCACCTCCCCCGCCTCTGAACCCTGAACATACCTTCCTGGACCCTTCGCCTCACCCCTGCAAAGCCTCACTCTCCAGCCCCTCCACCTTGGAACACCTCAACCCTCAAATCACCCACCCACGCCTGAACATGCCCCAGTAAATACCATACACCCAGTCACACCTCAAGCCTCTACCCCTACAGCTGTTACACCCCAACCCGGGTCATTTGCAGGAGGCGGAGGCTGCGCGACTAGACGCTGCGCTCGCATCACAGGCCACCTCGGTGATGGACCTGTCCTCCCTGCTGGCGTCCGCGCGGCCAGGGGGCGCTGACACGGGCGGCACTGCGCTGCTGGTGCCGCTGCCGGACGGCAAGGTGCGGCGCCTTGAAACGTGCCATGCCTCGTACCTGTTGTTCACTACGTGTACCCACGTTCGTCTCAGCGTATCAGCGTTCTCCTGTGGTTTCAATATGGCAGAGAGCAAACCGGCGCAGTATGCGGGCGGGGTCTTTCTGGTGCTGCGCTGGGCTGGGCTGGGCCTGCCCGGGGGCGCTGCACTGGCCTGCTGGCTGGGCAACTGGGGCAGGGGCCGCAAGGCCCGGGTACTGGGCGCTGGGTATTGTACTGGTGGTTGGTTTTGGCTCCAGTGGATGTCCAGGCTATCTGGCTCTCAGGGCTGGCACTGAGATACAGCGAGCTGGCATTGGGCTGGGCAGGCGTGGGCGGTTGTGGCACAGCACAGAGGTGTTGATGCGAAAGGGTTGAAGATCCTGAAGGAGTCTGACCGAGGCCCTGACACATGGCTACAGGCAGCGCGGGTGAAAATGGGCAGTGCGGGCGCACGGTTTGACTGTGCGCCTGTGTGGGCCTTGATGTGTGGCATGTGGCCCGCAGGTGGATGTGCCGCATGAGCTGCGCCGCATCGCGCGCATGCAGCAGACACAGACCGACTCCCTGGCCCTCGCTCTGTCGCCCCCGGGCACGCTCCCACCATTGCCACACACCACGTACAATGGCGAAGGGTCCAATGGCTCCAACGGCGCCTCGCCTGCTGGTTCGGCAGCGCAGGCGTTCATGACAGCGGCAGCCGCTGACGTGGCGGCCGCTGACAGCATGGCGCCCCCCTCATTCGACATGGCAGCAGAGGCAGCTAATGCAGACGCCGGTGGCAGTGGCAACGGCAGCCGCGGCGGTGCCATGGCGGGCTGGGCGGTGCGGGGCATGGCCGAGGGCGCGGCGGCGCGTGCTCAAACAGGCCCTGGTGGGCTTGGGGCCGGGGCACGCAGGGAGCCACCGGCACAAGCAGCACCCTCGGGCCGGCCCCACTCTGACACTGGGGCCGCTGACACACCCTCAAGCGGGGAGTCGCTGCCTCTGCACCCGATCACCTGTGAACTGAACGACTTGAGCGCTGCGATCCAGACTCAGCTTGGCCAGCTAGGGGAGAGCCTGGGGGAGTGGCAGCAGCTGGGTGTGCTGGTGCGCATGGCACAGGCACGCTGTGACTCGGTGTCTCTTGACCTGGACCCAGCTGAGCCAGCTGCTGACCAGGCAGCTGCTTCCCTGGAGGAGCTACAGGCTCTGATCGAGGTCGCGGAGGCTCGGCTAGCGGGCTTTGAGCTGCCCAGCTGGGCGGACGGCTTTGGGGAGGGGGCGCCTGTCGCACGGCCGCGCAGCGACAGCTTCGCCGCAGGCCCCTGGCCAGCCTTTGTTGGGACCTTGAATGAGGCGGGCGCTGTGGGGCAGGATGTGGGCGGCTCAGCTGATGCACAGGCGCCTGCAGAAGGGGTTTCGGATACGCAAGCCCGGCTCCAGGCGCTGACACAGGAGCTCCAGGATGCTCGCGCTCAGGAGGGCCTGTTGGCGGCGGCGGCCGCAGCAGCGCAGGCGGACGCGCGCGCGCGGGCTGCGGAGCTGATGGGCGTGTTGGGGGCGCCGCCGCTGATGACAGAGACGCAGGAGGAGGAGGAGCAGGCGTGGCGTGACGCGGCGTCATGGTCGGACGCGCAGGCGCAGGTGCACTTTGAGGCTTGGCTCATTGCAACAACTGGCCTTTCACAGCTCAAGCTCTTGTTTTGCTGCTGCTCTTTCGACTGAACAGCGCGACAGCGATCCTAGCTTGCAGGTGGTAGTGGTCACGATTCCCGGGTCCACCTTTTGAACTCTTTTTGTACTTCCATCCGCTGAACGTTCTTTTCGTGCACCACATACGACAGGTGCACGTGGAAGAAGACGAGGCGGAGGGCGGCGCAGCAGGCTCGGACGGTGGTGCGTCCCGCCGGTCGCCAGACATTGTCGCACTGGAGGAGGCGCTCGAGGCGGCACAGGCCGAGGCGCGCGCGCAGGCTGCGGCTGTGAAGCGCGCGCAGGCAGACGCAGAGGCGCTGCATGCGGCACTGGAGGCTGCAAAGGCAGAGGCCGCGGCGCTGGCGGCGGCTCGGGCTGCGGCTGAGGGACTGGCAGCCGCCCAGGAGGCTCGGGCGCTTGCCGAGGCGGCCGCCCGCGCGCAAGCGGATGCCGACGCGGCGGCGGCCATGGCCGCGCGCATCGACGCCGAGCTGGAGGAGGATCTGAGCGACAACGGTGTACTGCCTGACGTACTGCTGGCGGCAGTAGCGGCAGAGGAGCTGGCCGATGAGGAGGCAGTAGCTGCGGCAGCCACGGCAATGCGTGGCAAGTCACCGGCCGATAAGGAGGGGGCCACCAGCTCCAGTGATGTCCGCGCAGCAGTGGCGCGGCTGAACCAGGCGGCGGCTGAGGCGAAGCAGATGGTGGAGCAGGTCAAGGCAGCCGCCCAGGAGCAGGCGGCGGTGGCTGTGGAAAAGCTTCAGGAGGTGCAGGAGGTGCTGCCCGAAGCTGAAGCACTTTCTGCGTTGCCTCTGGAGGCGGCTGCAGTGGCACAAGAAGCACAGGCAGTGGCGCAGGCGGCGGCTGTCGCCGCTGCTGCAGCTGCAGCCGCTGCAGCGGCTGCAGCAGTGCAGCAGCCGGCGGCAGCTGCAGAGGCAGTTGAGGTGGCCGCGGAAGTGGCCGCGGAAGTGGCCGCGGAAGCAACCGCGCCCGCAGCAGCTACACCGGCTGTGCCCCCTGTGGTCCCTACTGAGTTAGTGCGCCCAGCGCGCGTGCAGGCGCCTGCCTCGTCCATGTCCCAGCTAGTAGCCACTGTGGCGTCTGCCGCTGCCGCAGCGGCACCCACATCTCCAGCCGCCGACGTGACTGCAGTGATCAAGGAGGCTCAGGCCGAGGCGGCGGCTAGCCTGGGCAAGTCCGCAGATGCGCTGCCTGGTGTCGTGATTGAGATGGCGCCCTCTGGCCCCAGCACAACAGGTATGGAGCTGCCAATCATCACGTTCAGGTTCACGGACGCGGCCGCAGCGGCTGCCAGCCTGGCTGCTCTGATCCTAGGCCGAAAGCAGCCCACGGCAGGGACTGACCAATGGCCACAGGCTGCCAGCACTACTGCTGGTGCTGCAACTGCGACTGGTGCTGCACCTGCAAGTGGTGGTGCGACTGAGACTGGTGATGATGCTGCGTCTGCAGCCGCCGCCCAGATGGCGGCAAGCACGGAGGCGCGGCAGCACGAGCAGGAGCCGGCAGCTGCGCAGCCGCGGGCAGAGCTTGCGGCTGCACATGAGGCGGCTGAGCGAGAGGCTGCTGCCACGCGTGCGGGCAGCCCCCTGCCTGAGGATGTGCAGGTTGAGGTGAAGGAGACGGTGATCACATTCCGCTTCAAATGAGGAGGAGCAAAGGGAGGAGGATTAGCCAAGGGAGGCACACAGGAGGAGGGAGGCCCAGGGAGCACATGGGCACATGGGCCATGGTATGCTGGGGTGGAACATGGTCGTTTGGGCTGGGCAGGGTCTGTGAGGATCCAGGCAAGTCCACCAGTGTTTCCAAGGTTGCTGCACAGGGTGTGGCCGGTGGTGCAGGTGATCGGTTTGGAAGGCTGTGGTGAGCAGTCGTGGTGAAACGGTGAACAGGGAGCAGCGGGCGGCATGCGTGGTCCCATCGCATCGTGAACGGGCCAGGAGTGCAGGGTGAACCTCAGTTTTTATTTTTGGGGAGGTGCGGCATGTGCTTCGCGCGATGAAGCTGAGGGGTGATGTGGCTGATGGCGGATGGAATTCATGTATTCACACACTGTGGTGAACCACCCAGCTGGTCCTGTGATGAGAGAGGTGTTGGGCAGGCTGTGTGGGGCGCGCTCAGTTTTCTGTGTACAAATGTAGTGTCTTCCGGTACGTGGATGTTGGACTCTGCTGCATGGCATCGCTGCAGTGCACGTGCTGCCCGGGCAGTGGCCTGGAGCAATTTTCCTGTGCTGCGGCAGGCCGTTAGACGTCATGGTTGCTGCTTTCACGCATGTCGGCATGTGAGGTGCAGGTGGCATGCAAGTCATCAGGTTGGGGCAGAGGAAAGGGAGGAGGGCTGAGGCGGTGGCCGTGGAATACTATGCATGTTGCTGTTGGACGCAGGGCACGCATGGGCACTTGCTGACTGGCCTGGCATGAGGGAGCGGCACTGGGGCAAGGCACAGCCTGTACATACACAGCTGCGGACAGGTCAAGGCAGGTGGACAGGGGGCTATGATGTCTGGCCGCATGCCTTATGTTGTTGGCATGTGCCGTTGAGGTACCCAGAGGTGGGGGAGTCCAGAGTGCTGCTGTGGCAGGCTGCGATGGCCTGGTAAAACATGGTGCACAACAGCTGTTCACGCTCATGGGCGCCGCCTGCATATGAACTGGGTTGGTGGGAGGAGAGGAGGTGATGGAAGCATGCGTGCAAGTCCTGGGTGATGGAGGCAGCAGCAGCAGGTGACGGTGCAGGGAGCAGTAGCAGGTGGCAATGCAGGCATGCCTGAACCTCAACTGCAGGTAGCTGCTGATAGCTGCACGGCTGGTGCTTTTATTTCATGAAGAAATACGCTTGGTAAGAAGGACGTGCTGTATCAAACGGACCCCTCGCTGATGCATGCACCAACTCCAGGATTGAACTGGCTGGTTTGCCTAAGCACAGAATCTTAGTTGTTGTTGGAAGAAGGTTATTTGCTCGCCAATGTTATTATCAAATGCAGCTGACCTTGAAGTGTGTAAGCACTGACACTTCCCGACACTCTTCCTGTCTGCAGTTCAGGTAACAACAGCCGGTTTCGTGGCTTGAGCTTGAGCGTGGCAGCGACGGGCAGCGCAGCGTACATAGATTGTGGGCCAACAGCCGATGGCAGCCGTCCAGGGTGTTGCGTGCTTGTCATGCTGGGCCCCATGGTGGGCACGAGCTGCATCTCCATCTGAATGTGCTGCACAAGCTTTGGATCATCCCCATGGGGGAGCGGCTAATTGAATGGAGCTCAACAGCCACTAACAAAAGTTCGGTTTCTAGTTGGTTTAAAATGTGGAAAAAATGTACCTTTGTAAGTACAAGAAGGAGATCATGCGCGAAGGTTTTCGACAGCTGGTAACTGCCACTGGCGTATCTGGTTTCTGCCGCGGCAATGGATGCAGCTTACAAATTGCTCAAAGGCCTGCATCCTGCTGGTGCTACAGCAGGAACCAGTCGAAGGTGCAGCTGGCAGCCACCACCCATGCTGCCACCGGCGCACAGTGCACGTGCCACGTAAAATGAGGTGAGAAAATGCAAGCCTAGCACATCACCCTGATGCGTCCTGAATGGGTCAACAGTTCACATGCACTCCTGTACAGCAAGTCATCATGAGCCAGAGGGCCCTGCACATGTACCATTTGTACTGTCTGTACAAGGGAAATGTACCGCCTGTACCACCTGTACCGCCGGTACCGCCTGTACTGCCTCAGCAGGCGCAATCAACGTTGAAGAAGCGGTCCCTCCACACCGGTGCACCAGAGGATGTCTTGGCCACCAGGTTGTACCGCGCACCGATGAAGCCACTGCAGGCAGTACAGCAGTACAGCAGTACCGTCACAGCAAACCCTTTTAACAAGCAGTGCAGCACTTGGAACAGTGACACTTTTTGTGGTCCTGGGGCCTAGTGGTACAATGTGCGAGCATGGGGTGCAGGTGCGCCGTGCGTGCTGTGCGGTGTGGTGGATGTGAAGCCGTGAGGCAGGCTGAGCAGCTTAGGCTGCTGTGATTTTACTTTGTAGATACTCTGGAGGGGACAGTATTCTGTCAAAGTAGATGAGCATGTAGCTGCTGCCTTGCAGGCGTTTGATGGTGGCAAGGTAGAGACCTGTAAAACACCGTGTTGTTTAAGGTACAGCTCTTATATTTAAGGTAGACCCCCAGCCACTCACCCCAGATTGTTGCACGTGGTTGACTTCTTGTCCCACTGCTGGCAGCACAGCTGCTGGGTCCAGCCAAAGCACGCAGCGGCTGACTGGGTGGGAAGGCCGGCCGTGCCTGCAGACCAGCAGGGAGCAGATCGCAGAGGTCAGATCTTGTGCTCGAAACCTACACTTGGGATTTGCGCTGTGTGGACAGATCACAGTGCTCAACTCATTGTCAGCAGCCCGATCCACTTGCGCGTACAACTGCTGGTCGCACTGATGATCAAGGTTTGCTGAGGTGTTGTGCAGCAGACTGAGGAGCAAGGGACCTTACAGGCCTGGCATCAAAGAGAGGATTGTGCGTACATGATGTGTGGGCGGTTGTTGGTTAGTTTGTTAGGTGGGCTGGGTGGTGTGTGAGTGTGAGTTGTGAGTGTAGGAGTGCTCTCACCAGTAGCGTTGCCAGGTGCGCTCGCGTTGCCCGGACGTGGTGCAGGGGCGCCAGAAGGAGCCGCAGGCACGCCCTGAATGCCACCAGTCGGGGCAGGCGCAGCAGGAGTTGTGGCGGGGGCTGGGGAGGGGCCAGGGGCGGGGCTGGGGGCGGGGGCCGGGGTGGGGGCGGGGGATGGGGAGGCACCGCCGGACGGGCATGTGCACTGGCCGGTGACCTGGGACAGCGCCTGGGCGAAGGCGGAGGCGGTTGCGGTAGCCACAGCTTCGGCGACGGCAGTGGATGCTGCAGAAGCCGAGCCGCCTGCGTGGCACGTCATGCAGACAACACAAGATGTTCCATGTGCGGCATGCAGGCAGAACAAGATGTACCATGTGCGGCATGCAGACAACACAAGATGTACCATGTGCGGAATGCAGGCAATTGGATTGGTCCCCAGCACTCACGCAGCAGTCACGTGGCGCTCCCCCCCGCACGCGTTTAACACAGCACAACCGGGCAGCTGAATGGTCCACCCATGGGAGCTGAACGGTCCAGCTGCAAATCACACCTACCTGTGGAGCATGCCGATGCAGCGGCAGTGGCAGTGGCGGTAGCGATCTTCTCCTCAAAGCCCGCCGATTGAGCAGCACTTACGGCGGCAGCACAGCCGTTGGTGGCGTTGGCAAAGGCGGCAGCGATGGCGGAGGCGACGGCGCGTGCAGTGGCAGTGGCGCTTGCAGAGGCATCAGCACACGCCGCGCCAATGCCTGCGGCACAGGTGGGAGGAAAATGAACAAATGGGAAGGGGTGAGGGTTGGGGATGTGGGCCAAGGAACTGGTCGTGGAGCTTGGATGGTTTCGGTGGGTAGTTGAATGGTTGGGTGATTGAAATGAGTGGATAATTAAATGGTTCGAGCAGGTGCGTGTGTGGACGGGTGGGTTGGGCTGGGAAGAAAGTGAGGAAGGGGTGCGGAACTGCGGATGTGGTCTGGTGTTATCAGTGCAGTGTTTGCGCTGGGTGTGGAAGGTGGGAGTGGAGGTTGGGTGCGTGGACAGGCGGTGGGAAGAGGGCTGGGGTGCGTGTGGGGTATAGGCACGCAACGGCCTGCATATTAAGCAGAACCTGCGTGCCCATACCCCGCGCGCACCCCTTGGAGTTGTGTAGCAGGCCTGGCAGCCCCAGGCATCCCCCATGTATGCACACTTGTTAAAGATACAAGATCTTACCACAAGGTAGAGATCTAGAAGGTACAGGAGCTTCCAAATGCCACCACTCACCCTCAACGCTGACCTCGGCTGTTGCAGTCGCGAAGGCGCGGGCAGTGGCGGATGCAGTGGCGGTGGCGGCCGCCTGGGCTGCAGCTTGCACGTTGGAGCCGCCGCAGACCTGTGCGTGCATGGCATGGTGCATGTGTAGCCAAGAGTGAGAGACAGGCAGGAGTGAGCAGTGAGGGATCATGAGCACGTGAGCGGAGCATTGGAGCCGCCTGTGCACGAACACGGCATGGTGCATGTGTGGTGGCCAAGGGCGCCAAGGACGCAAAGGACATGACTGGGGCACGTTTTGGATTCGGGGCAATCTGGACTTGGATCCGTGCAGAGATGCGTGGCCATCGCAAGTGCTGGCGACACCTGACGAGACGGCAAGCACATTGCAAGGGCTGGCGACACCTGGAAACACAAGAAGCACAGCAGCAGGAGCAGGAGATCTGGTGTCAGCCCTGCTCTTGCTCTCACCGCGGCGATCGCCTGAGCTACGGCGGCGGCAGTTGCGTTGGCGGCGGCGTTGAAGGCTTGAGCGTTGGAGGTGGCCTTGGAGGTCACGCGGCCTGTGGGGGTGAGCTCAGGAACAGAGAGGTGCTGCCAATCCTAACCCATCTGGCTTTTACAAGAGGGGCTGATTCAAATGGCACAGGGCATGATGGAATGGAGCCAACCATACCGCAGGTAACATGGAGCAGTACTTGGGGCAGTGCAGGTGGGCAGTACAGGGAGTGATCCAGGTGGCAATACGTGACGCAGTACAGGGGGCTGCATAATCGGCAGCACAGTGAACCGTGTAGGGGCAATACAGGTGGCGCGACATGGAGCAGTACAGGGGGCAGTACACGTACCGCCGTACGAGTTGGACAGTGCCCTGACGATGCCCTGGGTGTCCCCAGACGACACGGCCTGAGCCAGGGACTGAGCGTTGTTAGGGGCACCTCCAGCAGGAGCGGGGGTGGGGGCAGGGGCAGGAGCAGGCGCGCCCTGTGAGGTGTGACATTGACGGTGGGGGTGATCTCAGAGAGGGGTAGCAAGCGCATGCATGGGATTACGTGTACTTGAGGTGACAGGTCTGATGTTCATGTGCATGCAGTGAAGGCGAGCAGGGGTGCTGAGGGCCGTACAGCACCCAAGGAGGCCAGTAGGCACCGGCAGAAGACGCACATGCATCTCATGGCATGCTCGCATGTACAAGCTTGAAGGCTAACAACACCTTGTCACGTAATGGGGCTGGCTGTACACCAGGACGTGCTGTACTGCAGGACAGGCTGCACAGGCAACAGTGCAGGCAGTACAGCAGTACAGGCTGACCACAGGCATGCACTCACCGCGGCGCCTCCGGTGGGGGCAGGGGCGGGCGCGGGGGCTGGGCCGCTAGGAGCACCCGTGGCAGTGGCGAGCGCCTGGCCAATGGCGGTGGCGTTTGCACCACCAGAGGAGACGGCCTGAGACAGGGCCTGCATGGGGCAAGCAGGTGCAACACATGGTGCAGCCTGCAATCATCTCAGGTGCAAGAAATCATGGGGACATGGGAGTTTAGGTCGGTTATGCACGGAGGTTCGGAATGGAGTACACATGCGGTACGCCCATGAACGGCACCCACCACAAGCAACTAATAATAATAACACGGCGTGCCACAGATCTGCCTGCATGCCGGAGAGACCACAAGCAACTGCTGATCCAAAACAGGCTAACGCAGCCAAAGCACCAGCAATCAAAGGTTGGTTGTGTATCCTACAGCCAGCTTAACCAACTCTGGAAGGACGACTGTGCAACAGTCAGCCAGCCTTCCCACCTGGGCCAGGGCGTTGGTGTTGCCAGTGGCGGACGCGAGGGCGAGGGCAGCGGCCAGAGCACCTGGCCCTGCAGCAGATGCCTGGGAGATGGCCTGGGCAGCGGCCTGCATGTGACATACGACGTGCCGCAAGCCGCGTCCGTTGAGTTCGTATGTCAGACATATGCCATTGTGGTCAGGGAGAGGTGCCGTGTGCAGCATGAAGGGCAGTGCATGATGGGCAAGCAAGGGGGCCACGACCATGGCAATGCTGGGCTTGAAAGCAGGGGCAGGCAGCAGAGCAGTATTGGTGCATCTCCAAATCAGCTTACAGTCCCTGAATCCTGAACACAGGCAAGCAAAGCGCACGCTGCTGGTATGCGGCATTGAGACCTGCAAATGAGCACGCACGTTCACGTCACCAGAAGCCACGGCCTGTGCCACAGACTGCGCGATGGCTGCTGTGCCAGAAGCAGGGGCAGGGGCAGCAGTCGAGCCGTCAGCAGGGGCCGAGGGGGTCGAAGCCTGCTGTAAGCGACGGGCACTCAGTTGCATCTTGTTGGCCGTGCCTGTGTGGGGGCCAGCAGGGGAGCAGGGGCAAAAGGAGCGCGTGTACAAAAGGTTAGGTCAGGGGGGCATCAGGAAGCGATCTGGGTGCAGATCCAAAGCAGATCACTTGTTGTGGCATTGAAGGGGGCAAGGGGCAGCCCCATATGCAAACTTCAAAGTCTATGGTTACACAGCCTGAGCCTGCGCAATGCGTTGCCTTGTGCTCAGGAGAGCATGCACAAGCTGTGCTGTTGGCGAGCTGCACCAGCAGTTACGTGATGTGAATCTGATGATGCCATGGTGTAGGGCTACAGGGCCACAGCAGTGCTGTGTCAGCATGCAGGGCTGTGATCAGCCGGCTGAGATCTGGGCCAGGCTGCTGGATACAACAGTACTGGCTGCATCCAGTGCGCTTATCAGAGCTCAGAGATCAGACAAGGTGAAGCAGCACACTGCCTGGTGGTGGCGGCTGCGCCCACTGACTAGCCCGTAGCCCCCTCTCCCCCTCTTCACACGCACGCTCCCCCAGCCACCTAGAACACCCACTCTGTGCAGGGCACGCCAGCAAGAGGCATGCCAGTGCCAGCAGCATGCTGGTGTAGAGTGCAGAGCCCCGTCGTGTGGTCATCATGCTATGCATCAGCAGGTAGGTCGAGGTTGCAACACGTGCAGCAGGGGGGCGGCAGCGACGGGCAGCACAGACAAGCGTAAGTGCATTACAGGGCTGCAAAGCGGCTTTTTCATTGCCGTCGGACGCCGGTCACATTTTCTCTGCGGCGTCGTGATCAGGCCCCCCGCAGATCGATCACGCGCCTTTTCAGAGACACCATCGGCTGTGTAAAGCAGATGCCAATCGCAGCTGGTATACTTTGCCGGATCAGTCTTGATGCCATGAGTCCCCAGCTGTTGATGTCTGTCATCTCCAGCATGTACGTCACGCATGATGTCTACCCTGCCCGAAGTGGGTCGTAGGGTTCGTCCAGGCAAGGGTGGCGTTGACCGTGTATATGCTTTACATCCACCAGCACACTACAGCAGTGAACTCGCTGCTGTAGCAGTGCCCCAACCTCCCGGCCCATGCCATGCATGCTGGGCCCAACACCATGCATTTCAGAAGCTAGTCACACCTTCAAGTGGTTCACTGCAAGCCTCCAATAATTGCTACCCTGCGCACCCAGGCCCCTGCGAGCTTGCTCATTGCACGTCCAGACCCCCAAAGAGGTCATCCATGCCATCCCTTGCCACTACAGGCTCCGTTGTTGGTGTTGCAGATGGTGGTGCTGCAGATGCAGCCACAGCTGTGCCTGGCTGCAGCTCACCCAGAAGGTCATCCAGCATCACACCCATGCTCCCAGCTGCTGGCGCCTGCGGTACACCTACCTGCGGTACAACTGCCTGCGGTACAGCTGTACCGCTCCCTGTTAGCGCTGGCAGCGCGTGTGCAGCAGGCGCGGCAGGGGGCGGGGGCGCAGCAGAAGCCCCCAGCACCCCAGGACCCAGCAGATCCTCCAAGAGACTGTCCACATCACTGGCCGCTGGTGCAGAGGCCACAGGCGGCGCCAGCACTGGCGCCTTTAACAGCAGCACTGGCGCTGTAGCTGGAGCGTGCGCCGGTGGTGCTGGCACTGGCGCTGTAGCTGAAGCGTGTGCATGTGGTGGCATGGCGGCAGGCGCTGGCCGCGCAGGTTCTGTAGAGAGTGCTGCAGCAGGGTGTGGTGGTGGCAGTGTACCAGGCTGCGCTGGTGTTCCGGGCGGTGGGGCAGCAGGTGCTGGTGGTGCTGCAGACCTTGCTGCTGCTGGCATACTGGCAGTGACCTGCTCCTGCACTGGGAGTGGGGGTGGTATGGGCTGTGCAGCTGTTGCAGGTGCAGGTGTTGTTGCAGGTGCAGGTGCAGGTACTGTTGCTGGTGCTGGTGCAGGTGCTGGTGGCTCTGTCCCTGATGGCGCAGGGGGCACTGACACAGCCGCTGATGTGAACTCTGGCTCTTGCACAGGTCCCACAGGTGCGGGGGCTGCTAAGCCGCCAGAGGCATGCGGCTGCGCGTCTCCTCCCACATCCAGTCCTGCGGGTATTTGTGCAGTAGCCGCAGCTGCTGCGGGCTCTGCTGCCACCGGCTGCATCCCTACCAATGCTTGGGGTTGTACTCCCTCTTCTCTTTGCTCGACAGGCGCTGCATCCAGGGCCCCAAGCTCTGAGCCATCGTGCTGCACAAACTCGAGGCCCTGTGGAGGTAACCCCAGCTGTGCTGCGCGCTCCCGTAACACCTCCGACTGTGCTGCATGTCCGGTTGCGCTGGGCATAGGCTCAGCCTCAGTCGATCCGTGTGATACGGAGGCGCTGTTGGCGCCCTGCGTGCTGCTGGCTGCAACTGCTGCATGCGCATCCTCCACCACTCTCTGCTCCTCCTCCTCCTGGTTTTGCATAAGATGCTGAGCCTTGCCTTCAACTTCTGCCACCTGGGCCTCAGCTGGGGCTGGCTCCAAGCTCTGAGGCTGTGGCCCAGCGGCCGGTGAAGCGGACATCAGCGTTTCTGGCTGCTTCAATTCTGGCTGGTTCACTTGTGGCTGCTTCACGGCAGGCAGCGGCTCTGGCTGGGGTGCAGGAGGGTGAGCAGCCATAGAAGGCTCAGGCTCAGCGATTGCTGCAGCAGGGGGAGGGGGCGGTGGGGCCGGCGCAGCAGCTGGCAGCGGGGCAGCAGCCGCATGCAGGACCATGTGCTTGTGTGAAGCAGCAGGGTCCGCAGCAACTGGTGCAGAAGCCTCAGCGCCAGTGGTGCTGCTGGGGTTGGCCTCCAGGCCTGCTAAGGACAGGTGGGACAAGCTGTCTGTTGCCATGTGATGTGTAGCAGCAGGCTGGGTGGTTCGCAGGTCGACAGGAGCAGAGTGAGGGGCAGGGGTCGGGCCTCCAACAGCAGAGGCTGCAGGTGCTGCAGGCAGTGCCGCTGTTGATGCTGCCGCAGCCGCAGCCGCTGCAGCAGCTTCTGCGGCCTGTTGTGCTGCAGCAGCTGATGCTGCCTGGGCTGCAGCCGCCGACGCAGCAGCCTGAGCGTGTGATGCCGTGAGAGCGAGCGCGTTGCAGTGCTTCACAACCTCATTGTACCGCTCCCGTACAGCTGAGTTGTACTGCGCCAGCGCATCTGAAAACCGCTCCTGCTCCTCCACCTGCCCCCGCATGTCTGACTGTACCGCCTGTGACAGTGCCTCGTACTTGAGCGCCAGCTCCTTGTACTGCAGCAGTAGCTGGCGCACGTCCCCCAGTGTCAGACTGTCAGCTGTGGCGTACAGCAGCGGGTACCGCGCCTGCAGCTCCCCTGCTGAATCTGACGCAAGGATGTGCCTGATCCCTTCAGCTTCCAGCTTGGCTGCTGACTTGGGCTTGCGGGCAGGAGGCAGTACAGCTGGCGGCAAGGGTGGGATGTTCAGAGGAGGAAGGGCTCCAGGGGGTGCTGGAGCTGGTAGGGGGGAAGGCGGCGGTGGCACTCCGTACCCACGAGCAGCGTGTAAATGATGTGCGGGTGGAGGGGGTGGTGGCGGCGGCACACCAGCCCCGCTGACGTACTCGCTGTGGGCGGGCCGTTCAACTGCTGCTGCTGGATGGCTCCCCAGGGGAGGCGGGGGTGGAGGTGGCGGGGGTGGGGGCAGCACGCCTCCGTGCCAAACGGGGCCCCCACTGAAGCTGTGGGCAGGCAAGCCCTGAGGGGCGCTGCCACCTGTGGGGCCCCCTCCATGAAGGGCTGCCCAACTGCTGTCCACCACCTCAACCATCGTAGCAGTTCCTGGCAGACTGCTCTCAAAGGCGCCAGCTGCGCCATCATACTTGCCCCCGGTGCCATGCTGAGCAGCAGCAGGCGCGTCTGGCGGTGGCGGCGGGGGCGGGGGTGGCGGGGGCACGGTACCCATACCCCAGCTGCCTCCTGTGGCTGCACCAGATGCGCCTTGCAGGTGGGGTCCTGATGGGGGCGGTGGGGGCGGTGTGCCAGGCAGCATGTGTGGCTGTGCGCCAGGGACGTGGAGGTGGGGTGG
>BDCZ01000259.1:56280-90415 GCA_001662365.1 Chlamydomonas applanata | reverse complement strand
CAGGATCCAAAGCCTCGCGATCTACGGACCCGAATGGGCTGGTACAAGGCGGGACTGCAGCGATGCAGTTGTGCCCCAGATCGTGTAACAACCAACTACTCGGATGTGATTTCCAGGATCCAAAGCCTCGCGATCTACGGACCCAAATGGGCTGGTACAGGGCGGGACTGCAGCGATGCAGTTGTGCCCCAGATCGTGTAACAACCAACTACTCGGATGTGATTTCCAGGATCCAAAGCCTCGCGATCTACGGACCCGAATGGGCTGGTACAGGGCGGGACTGCAGCGATGCAGTTGTGCCCCAGATCGTGTAACAACCAACTACTAATGTGACCTGTACGTTTCGTTTGGTTCAGGCCCAGAGCTGAGTGCTATGTCTACACAGGAGCACCAATAGCATCAAGCACTAGGCAGGGCACACAAACCATCTGACAAGAAACAAAACGTCACCATGCGGCAGCTCGCAACCGCGTTACTCAGCCAGAAACGTTGCCAAGAGTCACCCCCCGTAGCGCAGGCCGCCTTCGAATCCTGCTGGGTACGACCATTCTCCGCATGGCTAACCCTGTGGCAAACCACATTTTCCTGGCTTTTGCAAAACGTTTTGGAGGACGCATTAGATAGAGTCAAGGCATGCAGCCGATGCAGAAATGCAGTTGTGCCTGGAACATGAAACACACCTACTACCTACCGATGCAGGGATGCGACTGCCGGATCAATCACAAATCGTGAAGCAGAACATGCCACAAGTATTGTGCAAAGTATCAGCTGTGCAAGTTGCATCATCGTCCCTACCATTTGGGCCGATTAACGCCGCTGCGAGTGCTTCCGTGCGTCAGTCACGGAGCCCAGACGGTGGATTTGCATGGAGATGGTGACGTCCGCGATAGATTGATCTGGTCAAGACGCTGTTGCCAGCGGCGTCGATTGGGCGGAGGCCCTGCTCACCTCGGAGTTTTGCTGAGGCTCCGAGGATCCTAGGCTCCTAGCACTATCACCCTCCAAAACCCTAATAATAAGGGTCTCTCCACAGCTGGCTCTTGAATCTTTCATAGTTGTCGCATCGTTGATTTGATTAATTACGCTCAAAAGCACCCAGGCTAGCGTAAGTCCGTGGCTCGCAGCCCCAATATCCTTAGGCAGCAGGCAACATACAGTGCATCACGGGCAGAAGGATTCTTGCAGCATTGGCAGCGGGCTGTTGAAGAGTGCATCTGTTTCAGCAAAAAAGGTAAGAAGGTGCACGGAAACTGGTGGGTTTCAGTTTTTGTGCCCATGTCAACACTCAACAGGGATTCTGCATTAGTGCACGGTGTTTGCTTTCCAGTGCAGTGGGCACACAGGCATGCAAGCCAGCAGCCAGCTGTCCAGGCGCACACATAATGCAACGATGCAAGTTGTCCATGCAAGCAGCAGGGGCGCTAAAGGCCTGGGAGAACACGCAGCTGCTGCAAACCTGTGCGCGTACCCAGGTCCTGCTGCCAGCTGGCACATACATGCTGGCCCTGCACGTTCGTGTTGTCAAGGCCACGTGAGGCCTAGGCAGGACCCGCTGCGTGTGCCCACCCTGAGCACACAGCTGAGGAGTGTAGCAAGCGGAGTGTTCTGCGACGTGGTGGGCTGCACCCACGTGTGGGCCATAACCGCCCCGTAGCGTTAGCCAGGACTCCAGCGCGCGACGCACGTTTGCACGTAGCTGCTCGACACGGCACACCATCGGCATGGCACTCGCTCGGAGGGAGGTGCTACGGGGCACCCTGGACTCTGAGAATCCACTGTCCCTGCTGAGGGGCAATGGGCTTGTGTGGCAGGACGTGTTTGGCCGCGTCGACACGTGGTACGATGCACACATCAAGCGGGACACAGTTGCATTCAAGGTGCTGGAGAAGCGGCACCACGTGGCGGGCCGCAGCATGTGCTTCCCTGACCCTCAGGACATCAACGTCAACATGATGCCCTTCAAGTTCTTTAAGGTGTGTAACCACTGTGCGTAGGTAGCAGTACCACCGTTTCTGATCGGTAGTGACCGGGAGTGCGGCAAGTGGGGAAACAGGGGGTCTCTCACCAGCTTGATTAACCGGCCTGGAACGGCACCTCAGTCCCCATTGTGCCCATGCGCACGCAAATTACAGCGCGGCCCTCCCCATGCCCCACATGCCCCATGTGCCACATGCGCCCCATGCGTCCCATGTGGCCCATGCCCCCATGCGTGCGCAGCCCGAGGAGACACTACCCCCGCAGCTGCACGGCTACATCCCCTTGATCCGTGCATGCCCACTGCCCATGTGGGACGCGACCCACGTGCGGTACAACGGCGGCCGCGTCGCGTACCTCACAGTACATGAGGCGTGGGTGCCTGTAGGGCAGAGCCACAGGCGCCCGGGGCTGCACATCGAGCGGCCGGGAGTGGTGGAGCCAGGTGTGTGGGGGACCTGCCCTGGCTGGTCCTCGCTAATGCACCACGAGGGGGCCTGTGGGCTAATAATAATAATAACACGGCGTGTCACAGATGTGTCTGCATGCTGGAGCCTGACAGTCGTTATCTAAACACCATCACCAGAGGACCAAGCCAGCCTGAAATACCGGGAGCCGCCCCACTACAGCACCTAGCACCCTGTTGGAAGCGGGCTGTGGCTTGCTCTGCATCTATTCATTTGCATGCCTTCATGTGCATGCTTGCATGCACACGCTTGCTTGGCCCATTGGACGCATAGTTGGGGGCTAGTGTTGCAGGCCGCATGCATACCATCATTCCTGGCCCAAGCTTATGGCTCATACCTGCTGTATGTGACGCCATGCAGGCTCAGGCGGGCGACTCGTCAAGCGTGACAGGCGGGATAATGAGTACAGCCTGCTGGCGTGGTGTGTACTGCCTGCTGATGTGCTGCTGCATCTTTGTACCGCATCTTTTGTACTGCCTGCGCGAGCACCAAGTCAGAGTTGAGGTGGTGCTGCTGAGCCTGTCTGCTGCATCGGCTGGCGAATTAACTGCATCGTGCCTGCCTCCGCAAATGCATCACCGCACACTGTGCGCATGCGTCCTTCAGTCAATAATAACACGGCGTGTCACAGATGTGTCTGCATCGTCCTTCAGTTGCCGTACTGCAATCCCGGTGCTGCTGCGAGGTACTGCTGTTTTGTCAGCAGGACACTTGCCTGCATGCATGCGCAGGGGCCTGGGATACTGGCACGATGACGTGCCCATCGATGGGTTGTATGTGTGCTCCAACGTCACGGGCTCAACTGCCGTGTGGCCTGTTCAGATCAAGGACCCTGAGGAGGTGTGAACTTGGCAGTGAACTTCGTTAATGCCTGCTGGGATGCACAGATCTCGCACTCAACAGAACCCCACTGCCCTCGTGTCCTGCACGCGAGTCCTTGGTTGGTTGGGGGTTGGGTGCACATCATAAACCTGTCTTGCTGAATGCCGATGGCCACTACGGCGTGCAGACACTCATCGGCCTGATGTTGTTCATCATCAACTATCGTCTGTATAAATACCGTGAAGTCGTATCCGGTATCCGCTGTACCTGTGATCATCACCACACTTGCTGTCTACAGGTGACGGACTGCTACGGCGGCATCGAGCACATGCGCGACCGGCTGGGACCGCCTACACTGCTGCAAGCTGGAGAGCTGTGCTGGATGACTGACACTACGCCCCACGCGTCACTGCCGTTGCAGGTGGGCGCGGGGCCCTGTCACAGCTGCAGGTGCAGGCACCTGCCACAGCACCCGTGCCGTTCCTGACGGCTGCCTATTGAGCAGTGCCACCGTGTACCTGCAGGTGCCTGCGGACAACCCCACTGCCACCCATGTGTACCGCCAGTTCTTCCGGCTGGTGGCGGGACAGGTGTCCACGTGGTACGTCAGGGTCAGAGTTTGGGGTTCTTCATGCGCAGGCAAGCACAGGGCCTGGCTGTGCCCCTCGCCTGCATCCCAGCCGTGCCCCACCGCTCACACCTGTACCACCTGTACTGCCCAGCTACAGCGCGCAGCTGTACAGCTGATACTGCGCAGCTGCAGTGTACAGCTGAATGCCCTGCACACCTGCGCAGCATGCAGTTGTGCCTGCTGGTCGATCATAAATTACGCTGGAGCCGCTGAGCTGATGCCCGAGGGCCGCAGTACAGCATGGCAATGGGTGCTTGATTTGATGTGTGCTCACCCCAGGCCCTGTGGCCCTGCTGTTCCGCTGCCTGCATGCGTGCCACATGCACCTGCTCCTGTTGAGTCACTCCCGAGCTTGTTCAGCAGCTGAAGAATGCACGTCACGCCGCAGGTATGCGCGTCACAACACGCCCAACCCTCTGGTAGAGCCGGATGCAGTGATCTCCCACGAGGACAAGTTTGCACGACTTGCAATCTGACAGCACATGGCTTGGCTTGGTTTGGCTTGGTTGCGTGTGAGAATCTGGTTGAATCCTTTGTTCGGCTCCTTGATCCAGTGGTCAAGCTTATGACTTTGAACGTATGGCCCAGTGTGCTGGTGGCAGGTGCAGTCGGCCGCAGGGGGATGTGTGAGCCCCAGATGTGAGAGACCACGGGGCCGCAGGGAGATGTTTGAAGAGCCCAGCCACAGGGTTGGGGGGGTTGGGGGGGTGGGGTTGGTGGTGGGGGGTATGGCTGGGCCTGCTCAGCGGTGGGTGCAGTGTGGCAGGGACTTGCTGATGGGTGACAGCTTGGGCGCCACACGGCCAGAAAGGAGAGTGTAAAGGTGTGAAGTGCTGACTCACTAGTCTTTGCCGTTGTGCTTGCTCAGCTGGTAACCGAGGCTGCTATCCATTACAAAGGTTGTACTACCGTATGGTGTACTATGGATAACACGGCGCCCACAGTGGTGTCAGAACGGAACACAACCGTCACTCAACCTGAAACTGGATGCTGACACTCCAACCTCCAACAGCTGTACTGCGGCCCATACATCACACAACAAACATCACATGTCGCACAGCTCCTCGGGCTGATGAATCGCCTGCTTTGCATGCGTGGTCACCATAGCCAGCACCAGGCTGGAGCAGAGACATGTTTTGCAGCCTTTCTCATCTCCCCACTGCATCACATGGGCGGGCATGCAAGCTTGCTCCATGCACGCATGCATGCCGACCTGAGCAAGCAAGCAAGCCCTTGCAACAAGGCAAATACACCTCGAAACACAGTTGGCGCTCATGCACCGCGTCCTACAAGGTGAACATACATACCTGCTCACACCATCCACGCATCACCCTGTCCTACATTAGCAACACCTGCAGAGCACCAGAACCACCGCACATGCCCCCCACCACAAGGGGGATCCCCGAAGGCCTCTCCAGGCCAGCTCCTCACGCAAGCCCACGCCCCAAACCCGTACCGATCATGCCCCACCTCCCCCCTTCAAAATCGTGTGCATGTCGTTCACACTTTCATGCGCACACCACCCCAAAACAAGCCAGCCTGACCCCTTTGTAAACACGATTGCCACACGCACGCAGATCAACACTGCTGCATGGCTTGCTCGCCAGCACATGAAACTGAACCAGCTGCTGCATACAGCACACACGGGCTCTACGCGGACGCGCCAGCAATGGACATGCCACCCGTGCCGCTGTCTCCCGAAACCGACGACGCGCCGCCCTCCTTTCGGCCCTTCTCCGGTGCCGGTGCCGTGGCAGCAAAGCCATAGCCCAGTGACGTGCCCGCGCTCGCGCTTAGCGCCTGCAGCTCGGCGAGGTGCTTGCGCCGGAAATCATCCACCGTCGATGTCACCTCCTCGCCGTTCCACTCCAGCTGGCGCAGCACGGCCGCTGCCAGCTGCAGCGAGGGTTCCAGGATTTCAGGCACCACTGCCGTCGCGCCCGCCTTCTCCAGGTTCAGCCCATGCGTGAGGTCGTGCGCACGCACGTACGTCTTGACACCCGGGAAGTGCTTGCTCATCGCCCACACCGCGCGGTAGTTGGCCCCCGGGGAGTCGAGCGCGATGACCGCGCACTTGGCCCGTTCGGCTCCCACCAGGTGCAGTACCGCCGGCGAGCCGGCGTCGCCGAAGTACACTGGCAAGTCCTGCGCCTGCGGTACAGCAGTACAGCAGGCGGTACAGGTCGGCACGCAGTCCAGCAGGTCAGGTTCGCCGGCAGTGCAGCAGCAGTGCGGGCCGGTGCGCGGTCCGCGTGGCCAGGCCAGGCGCGTTCCGAGCAGTACACCAGCAGCACAAGGCATCAGGTGGCAGTACAAGGCAGCAGTACAAGGCGGTACGCTGGCGGTACACAGGAGCCAGGGGGGCGCACCTTGCCAGCCGCCACACGCTCGTTAGACACGTCCAGGGCGACAAAGGGGATGAGGTTCTCCGACAACAGCTGCCCAATCAGCTGGCCCGCGCGGCCGTAGCCGGCGATGATGACGTGGTTGTTCATCTCCTGCGGATGTACATGTGGGCAGAGTGGGCATGAGTGTGTGTGTCAGTGGGTGGATAGTGTTGCCGAACCCTGTATGCCGCGATAGCTTACTTGAGATAGTGTCAGCACACTACGCAGCGCTACATGGGTGCAGCGGCGTTGTTGTTGGACATTCAGTGCATGCACAGACTTGCGCCCATGCAGTGCGCCATACGAACGCCATCTTCATGACAACGGCTGGTTGCAGGGTAGCTTGCAGGGTTGATTTGAACCAGGAGTACGACCAGAACTTGAGTTTGGAAAGGGGCGCGCTCACCTTCATCTCTTCCTCCTGTGGCTGCAGCGCCTTCATGTCGCCCTTCTCCAGCATTGACCCCACCTTGGCACCAAACGCCGCCAAGTACGGCGTGAGGGCCATGGACAGCGCCACCACCTGACATGTGCATGGGTGTGGGTTCAGAGTCCAAGGTTCAGGTCTGGGGGTTCAGGGCCTAAGGGTCAGGCCCTGGATTCAGAAGAAAGACAACTTGCGGTTGCGCCATCAAGTCTGTGTTGACCGTGGACCACACAGAACAACAAGCAGCCAAGCATGCTACCACACTTCACAAGCAGATGCAACATAACATACTGATATATATTCAACACCATACAAATGTAGCATGCAGGGCCCTCAACACTCAATAACCTCACGGAATCTCCCTCCCCAGGCCCTCGGGCACCCACCAAGTACAGCTCATTGGTCAGCGGCCCCGGCAGCACGCCGCGCGCCACGGACTCGCCAAACGCCACAAACGCAAACTCGCCGCCGGGCGCAAGCAGCAGGCCGGAACGGAAGGAGGCCATCTGGGGCAGCCCAAACATGGCGCCCGCCGCCATCATCACCGCCACCTGTGCGGGTGTGTGCGTGTGTGCACACGCGCGGTTCAACAAACGAGGAGAATGTTACGACTGGAGGCCGGTGAAGGCTGGTAGGAGATACGGTGAATGAGGTGACGGCTTCTTGATTGGACTCCGTCATCAGGAAGCGGTATGGTACAGGCAAGACAATGCCCATTTCACCAGGGCGATGCCCGCATTACCTTCAACCTGCAGCCTGCTCTCACACCCAATGGTTTATGAACCTTCCACCAGCCTCGCCCTGACACCACCCACACCACCCCGCACCAACACCAACCACCAACTACCAACCCCTTTGCAACCACCAACCGCCCAACCGCCCAACCGCACCTTGCCCGCGATGAGCACCACGATGGCCGCGATCACGCTCTGCCACTTGGCGATGAACAGCTGCGCACTGATCTCCATGCCCACCGACATGAAGAACAGGCCCAGCAGCAGCCCCTTGTACGGCGCAATGTCTGACTCCACCTGTGCTCAACCGGACAGGTGGCAGGGTGCCCAGGGCGTCTCAGTCTGACTGCACCAGTGCTCCAGTCAGGCAGGTGGGTTGGTGGCTGGTGTTCTTTCATGAATACAATCTCCCTAAGACGATGCGCTTGCCTTCTGCAGTTCCCAAATGCCGCCCAAACCCTTAACAAAAGGACTCGACCCTTGCATCCTGCGCCCTGCCACTCTTAACCTATAAATAGTAACACTCTCAGCCTCGGCACCCCAGGCACCGCACAGCCCTGGTAATTCAGGCTCCCCAATGCACGCCCACCTGCAGCGCGTACTCGGTCTCCGCGATGAGCAGGCCCGCAAGGAATGCACCCAGTGCGAGCGACAGCCCCGCCAGCGACGTGAGCACTGATGTGCCCAGCACCACCAGCAGTGTGGTGGCTGCAAAGATCTCGGCGTTCGCGAACGAGCTCATCTGCGGGTGGGTGCATACGCAGGGCACAGGTTGGGGAGGAGGCAAGCGAGACCATATCATCCAAATTCTTTGGACAAAGGGGTTGGGTTGGGAGCTGCGTTTCACACATGTAGCTGGTAGTGCGGACAACAGCAGCTGCGGGCTACCTGCACAGCGGCACACAATCAAGTGGCACGTAGCGGCATCGATGCACCCCAACACCTGAGCCCAAAGCCCTGAATGGTATCCCAAAACCCCAACCCAGCCCCAAATCCAAGGCGGACCGCCAGAGCCAGCACACCTTCTTATACAGCGGCTGGATCAGCAGGCGGCCACCCGCAATAATGCCCACGATGCACACGCACGCTTTCACGGCAGCCAGGCCCAGCGCCTGCGGGCAGCGGTGACGGGCAGACCCAGAGGTTCAATGCACGGCAGTATAGAACACAGACATTCCACACCCAAGGCACGTCTGCACAATCACAGCACTACCGGCTGTCACTCGTGACCGGATCTGTGCGGACCACATCGGCAACCCCAGCGCCCCTCGATCAGATCAGGCTGTTTGGATGGCCCCCGGTCAACCGTGGTCAAACGCGGTCAAACGCGCCTTGGCGATCTTGGCCAGCCCGCCAGATGAGCCGTCCGGGGAGGGTGCCAGCAGGGGAATGAGCATCAGTAGCACCACGACTGCCAGATCCTGCAGCCATGCAGCCACACACCATTCCAGTTGTGGTCATGCACCATATGTAACTATGGTGTAACGATGATACCACGATGTGACACAGCTGCTCCTGTGTATTCACTTGCATCTCATCCTGGTACTGCCATGCCGGCTGTTGCAACTGGGTAAGTGACCACCAGCGGGGGACTACACAGAGGGCCGTCAAGGCGAGTTGTGCAAGGAATGGGGAGGCGCAGCAGCAGCACGCTATGAGCGTTGGACAGCTGTATAAGGGAGCGTCAGGGCAGCGTGGGGCCAGCACAGGATGGCTTGCAACGGGGTCAACGCCCCACACGTTGCGGGCAGAGCTCTAGGCAACAAGTGCCGCACCTGCAGAAGCAGCACCGAGAATGTGGCGCGGCCGTGCCGGCTGCCCATCTCCCCACGGTCCTCCAGCACCTGTGCAGGCCAGGTGGGCACAGGTCACAGGCGTGTGTCCAGAGTGGCGGCATCCCCGATTTAGAGTTCACTGCAGATTTCCTTCAATTGCAGGAAAAGGGCGAAAAGGTGTGCCCAGGCACGAGTCCCAGTCCTGCAGGTACTAGCACTGCACGCCGCTGCCGCTAGTAATGATACCCCTGTTTAATCATGGCCCTCAGGATCTTCACAACTGGAACCCTGTAACAAGTCAAGTCCAACCACCGCTGTCCAGCCACCCAGCCTTCGCCCACCTGAATGGCCACAGCAGTAGAAGACATGGCCAGGGCACCACCCAGGATGATGGCTGAGGGCCCTGACAAGCCGGCAAAAGAGACGGCAGCACCCGCCACGCCCAGCAGCGTGAGCACCACCTGTTTAGGCAGGTCAGGATTTCAACGGCCACATGCATGAGAGGTCAGGAAGGGATTCCAATGGGTCATGCCTGGGGACTTGAATGGGTCATGCCTGCGCCACCTGCCTCACGCTGAGCACTGTCCCACTCAGCAGCCCCTTCAACTTCCCGCGCATGCACAAAGCCCGGCCGGCCCCAGCTCAAGCATGTGCAGCCTATAGGCTGCACACGCTTGGACAAATGAAAGCCTGGAACCATGCAATCCTGAACCCTTGTACCCTGCCTTGGAGCTGCAAAACCCTGAACCTTGAACTTGCACCCCGCAGCCATAACAACCCGAGCCATAGCAACCCAAAAACTTGTGCTTCACAGCCCCTGAGCCATCAAAACCCTGCGCCCCGTACCTGAACTGAGCCCATGCCGAAGACATACTTGGCCATCGACTGCAGCCGGTCCAGCGACAGCTCCAGGCCAATGTTGAACAGGAGGAACACCACACCCAGCTCTGCGAGGTGCTTGATGGACTGCGCGGCACGCGTGGGGGTTGAGTTAAAGCGGGTGGGTGGGGGTGTGGCTAGAAGGAAACAGGTGGCAAGCCTCAGGCAGGTAGTGACAAGTGTACTCCCGTATAGTGCCCTGAACACGTGATACGGCCCTTTCATCACACACGACCCAGTACACAACATGTCTCGCCGCACCCGTATCCAATCTATCCATCCATATGCCAGACTGGACACATGAAACATGACAACCGCGACGTCCTGCGCTGTCCTTACACATAAACGGGCCCCAATCATGCGACCAATCGTGCATGGACCACACATCCTCACGCACCTCCACATCAGTGATGAGGCCCATGGCATGCGGGCCCACAATGGCACCACCCAGCAGGTAGCCCAGCACAGGGTTGCCGCCTGCAGGCACGGAGGAGCCGCCCTTTGTCATGCGGGGCGCATGCACCTCGACCGTTTTGCAACCGTTGTGTTGTAACTACATCAGGCTCCAGCTGTCCTCGCCAAGCATGCAAACTCGGGCCCCACATGCTGCCCCCGGTCAACCCAGGTCTGCTGGCTCAATCCCGGTCAACCACGGTCGCACACAGTCAACTATGGTCACACGACAGTCAAAACACCGCCGCCGCACCCGGCAGCAGCTTGACCACGAGGGGCACGCAGATGATGGAGGCCAGCAGCAGAATGATGGCCTCCACCACACCCTTCTCGCCCTCGTGCACGTGGATGTGGCTCGCCTTCTCAACCACCTGCGGTACGGGTGTGACGTGACAGGTTGAACAAGTGTCTGAAGGGCTGAAGGGCAGTGGACAGGAGGTGTCACACGATGCTTGAGCAAGAGGGAGGCTGCAGGCCTTGCAGCGTACCAAGTGCGGCGCGCCAGCGGCATGCATTACATCCACGGACGCAGGTGCAGGATCCTAAAGCATCCGCCTCAAACTTCATTCCCGTCCTCCCTTCCTTCCCAGTGCCCACCCAACCCACGCGCCCTCGCACCATTTGGATGAGGCCGCCCACTGCGGCAGCGACCTGCTGGCCAGCTGCGGTGTAGTTGACAGCCCAGAAGCCAAAGAGTGCCACCGCCGCCGCGCCAATCAGCATTGGCAGGCGGTTGGGGTTGGACTTGACACCCTCTGGGGTGGCGGAGGCGGGCGCCTGTGGGGAGCAGCACGGTGCCAGCAACCAAACAATGCACGTAATGAGGCACAAGGACATCACAGAGGGAATCAGTTGCGTGAAACAAGCAGCCGGTGGCAGCTGAGAATGGCCAGCCCGCCGCCGTGTCACCCTGCCCGCTGGCTGCAGCCCGACCACCAGGCACGGCCAGCACCCACAGCACGACCGCTGGCCGCAGCCGCTGCAGCTTGCGCCCTTATACATACGCCACGGCAGCTTGCCCCCTCATACACACGGCCTCATGCATGTTGCAGGCCTCATACACACAGCAGCTTGCGCCCTCATACACACGCCTTCATACGCACGCCCTCATACACACGCCCTTATACACAACGCAGCCTAGGGCACCCAGCCCACCCATCCCAATGCACCTCCTCTACATGAGTCCAGGGCCTGCCGCTACGCAGCTCATGCCAAGACCCCCCCTGCCACCAACACGCACCGCCTCAGTCTCCTTTGGCTTCTCCAAGGTGGTGGTGGTGGCTGAGGCCGCAGCCGCCGCAGCCAGCGCCGCTGCACCAGCCGCCGCGCCGCCCACGCCCACCTGCACGCCGTCCTGCATGGAAGTCAGCTGCGTCTTGGTCTTCTCAAGCGCCTGCTGCGTCTCCTTGACCACAGCTGCCGCCTGCGGCCACAAACACGTACAATCACGCTGTGCATACATAATATAAGTACAATCGTGCATCTGCATGTTGATGTGTAATCAGGGAGGTTGGGACCACAACACTGCGGCTCGCCAGGCACCACTCCAAGGTGCGCCACCACCATGCATACAATTGTATGCTCCACACTGCGCAGCTGTCACCCGCCCACGTGCTGACGTGGCTACCATGGCAAGGAGGCCTGCTGCGTTGCAACTCACAAGCAACCCCCAGAAGCAAAGCCGGCAACAGCGCAGTAGGCAGCACAGCTGTGCCATGGAGTGCTGCGCCTTCCAGGGCACTTGTTTTCAACCTCCTCAACTTCCTCTCCGTTCCCAACCCACCCCTGACCACCCTGCTCCAGTCAATCTTGATTGAACAGAAACAAGGCTGACAGTGGCACATGAAATTCTATTCAGGACCCCACAACCCTCCACCCAAAACGACCGTGGAAACACAGCAAATCAAGGACCACAGCAAACAAAGAACAACGATAAGCAGAGCCAAGCCAAGCACCCAAACACATGCCTGCATCTCGTCCTTGACTGCCTGCTCAGCCGCCTTCATCGCGCCAGCCGCCACGGTCTCAGCGCGCGCTGATGCTGTCTCCGCCGCCACAGCCTGCAGAACGCGCACACACACGAGCAGGGCGTAGTTCCTGATCACTTCTGGTGTAGTGCATCTCAGGCCGCCGGGGCTCAAGGCAAAGCATTCAAATGACTGATGGCTTCCAGGCTTCCAGCTCCGGGAAGCTCAGGGGGTTCAAGGCGCAGGGGTACAAGCCAGGCCGCGGTCTGCGTCAGCCGCTCGTCGACCCACCCACCAGCCGACTTTACCAGACTCAAACCACCAACTGACTCAACCCGCCAAGCAACATAACCACCTCACCTTAGAGTACAGGTCCTCCAACCGCAGCCGCAGGGCGGTCACCTGCCGGCTAACTTCCTCCACCTTCGCCTCAGCTGCCGACAGCTCACTCTCCAGTGCATCCTATCGGTTTGTTCAAATGGACGGTTGGTTTGGTTGGTCTGTTGGGCGAGTTAGTTAATTAGCCTTCCCCATGTCAACCCCTGTTATCTGCGACCTCTCACTCGCTCTCTGAACGCATTTGCCCACCCAGCCCACGCACGCTCTTCCCCATCGCCGCCTGCCAGCAACAGAGCCCCAGGTCCAGCCCCCAAACACCACACCCTCATGCTTAACCCTTGGCGCGCCCAAAACACCACACCCTCATACCTAACCCTTCACCGCCAAGCCTAACTTCAGCCATACCAACAAGCCTACGATGTTACCCTGGAACCTTCAGCTTTGAGCCCCGAACCCGGCTCCCAGAGTCCCATACCCCCAGCGCCCCCCTCCTCACCCGATCTGCACCGCCCGCAGGTGCAGGTGCGTCAGGGCCCGCTGCCCTGAGCTGCTGCAGCCGCTCCCGCAGGGGCTCTGCTGCGGTTGCGTAGCGCTGCTGCAGTCGCGTGGACTCCTCAATCATGGCAATCACCTCAAACACCTGGGGTGGCACACAAACGCAGTACGAAAGGCGGGCAAACAGAAGAGGCTGCTGAGGTGCATCGACAGAAGAGCGGGTGCGGCGGGCCGGGAGGTGGTGGTAAGATGCAAGACCCTGCTGGTGCCATATCACATCCTGATACATCCATACCACATGTACACAGCACACCCAAGCCTTCTGCTCCAGCTAACAGGAACCAGACAAACAAAACAGTGCATGAAAACTGCCGCACCTGCTCCTTGGCCTTCTTCTTCGCCTCGCCAGCCTCCACCGCGAGCTGCGCGGTGTAAGCCACAAACATGGTGCACATGAACACAGCGCCATGCATGCCAGCTGGCGCCAGTGTCAGCATAGCGGCACAGCGGCATGGCTCCACCAGGTGGTGGAACTGCCTCGTAGATGCCTAATGTCTCGTAGGCAGCCTAGCGCCCAGTCCACACAAGCCTCATTTTGCATGGACACCAGCTGACCTAGGTTCTTATTGCATCCCCACGGCCCGAAGATTCCATCCAGGGAATTCAAATCCAAGACCAGGTGCCAGAAGATGCTCCCAAACCAGCCGTGCAGCACTGCAGCCTGATCAAAGATTCTTTCAGATGCGCGAGCATCTGCAGCCCCCACCCCCAAGCTCCCAACCGCAGCCAACCGTGTCCCATCCCCAACCCCCAGTGGCCCAGTGGCCCAGTGCCCCAGGGCGGTCCTGCCAAGTACATTATGCATGGACCCTGCCATGCCGCTCATCATGAATACCCCACGGCTCGCTCCCCCCCCCACCCATCGCCCCCACCCACCCGCGCACACCCCACTCCGGGACCTAAAGCAGCCACTCCCCGCTCGCACCTGCGCCACCTCTAGTGCCTCCGCTTCCAGCGCCTCACGCAGAGCTGCCTTCTCAGCCAGCAGTGCCTGTGGTATTTGAGGCACACAACCCATCAAGCATTAAGGCCAATGCGCTCACGACCGTACTGAGTTTACAGCCGTGGGCATGTGTGCTACGTTCCGCACATCTCTGTGCTGGTACGCATAGCCACATCATGCATGCATGGTTGCAGCGGTAGGCATGGGGTCATGCAGAAGCTGGCAGCGCTGGGCAGTGCTTGCACGCGTGCTGCATGCTGAGCATCTGCGCAGTCTATTGGCCATACATGCAGCTGGGTGCATGTGCAAGGAGCATGTACTGTACCACATGCATCCCGGTCATGCATCACCACAACCACTGGCGTGCGTGCCCTGCACAACTGCAACCGACACCTTGCAGCACTCGCTCCTGTGCCACTGCTCAGAGCCCAGCCCATACCACGCGCATCACCGGCCACGACCCGTATGCTGCACCCCAGGGGGCACATGCCATCGTTGCAGTGCCCGATGCATGGCACCAGACCACCCAGCAGCGCATGCACACCTGTGCTCGGTCCAGCGCAACCTCCAGGGGGTTTGTGCTGGCCTCCTCTAGCAGATCTGACATCGAGGCCAGGGGCCTGAAGGCATCCAGGTTGCCGGCTGCATGTGGCCGCGTCAGCAGGCCACGTGCCGCGTGGGTGCGCAGCACATTGCGCGGCAGCATGCGCTGCCCAGCTGCATGGCCCTCGCATGGTGCTGGGAAGGTGCCACATCCACGTAGCCTGCCCAGCACGGCCGGCTTTGCAGCAGCCTGCATGCCATGCCTCTGCTGCGAAGGAGCCTGCCTTAGGCCCGAAGAAGCGCGCTTCAACATCGTGTCAGGTCGGGCTGGCACGTGCAGGTTCCTGCGCGCCAGCAGCAGCATCAAAGCTATCAAAAAGCAGGTGCTGCATCTGGCACATCTAGACCTCGCCGCGCCCAAAAGAGCAATGCCAAAGCAATGCAAACTTCAACGGCTGGCGCGATTGCCGTTTATCAGCCATGACAGCAGATCTAAAGCATCTATCACTGTGTTTTCTGCTCCAGAGGCACGTCGTCAGCAAAGGGCGGCCTCAAAAAGATAAGACTGACGCATGATTCGCTACTAGCATGCTAGCACTTCACTCACGATAAAGCTGTGCCCGGCTGAATCTCCCAGTAACCAGCAAAACAATCGCTAAAGATGAAGATGCACAGGAACCCTTGTCCTAAGCACGGCACAAAGTATCTGGTGGGCCGGCCTGCGTCTGCAAAGCCCGCCCCAACCATCGGACTGGTAGCGGCATGTGACTTCTGTGATGTGGGTGATTTACTGTGAGCCGCATTATTTGCTCATCCTTGGCAGGCCTGAGCCCACTGGTCGGCAGAAATCCACGTCATGCAGCAGTCGACACCACCTCACCGATTGTGATCTGGGCTCAGAAATGGACAGTATGAGGGTGGCCTTGCTGCTGGCAAGTGCGGCCACCCTACTGATGCCAGGAGCTGTGTCTTCACCATCAGGGCCAGGGCATGTAAGCGCACTGTCCTCGCATGGCGTGCACAAGCATGCATCACACGAGGGTGATGCCAGCAGCCAGGCAGCAGGGCAAGATGAAGATGCCACGCTACTGAATTACTTAGACAGCCTGTGGCAGCACGAGCTGAGCCGCATGGGGCTGGGCCGGCATTTGCGGGGCATGGGGAGCAGGGGCGAGCAGCCAGGGAGCAGCAACACACATGCAGCTATGACCCCTGAGCAGCAGCACAACCTGCGGCAGCTGCAGCAGCAGGCGGCGGCCGGGAACGGCACGTCAGGACGGCGGCCTCGCATTTATCTGTACCCAGAGCAGGAGCGCTTCATAAAGCTCGTGAGGTGTGAGGCCCCATGCAGCTGCTGGCAGCACTGCCTGCTGGCATGCCTGGAGCCCATGCAGTGACGTGAGGCCGACAGGGCCTGAGCGATGCAGGCCTTGCTTGCTTGTATGAGGAGACCACTTATGCCGATGATTACATGTAGGGGGGAAGTGGTGCAGGTGTGGTGGCGCTTGGGGAAGGGGGAAGGAGGCAGGGGGAGAGGTGGAAGGATGGGGAGGTGGAGCAGGTCATCAGAGTGCGCGCATGTGTGTTGCAGCGCACCAACTTGGTAGCAGAAATGGTATGGCCGGTACTGCTCACAACCCACGCTGTTCAAATGGTGTGCCTCATAGGCCAATGGAAGACCTGCAAGCCACTTTCTATGGCCTTGACTTCATCTTCTATGACATGCTCAAGAAAAGCCCATACGTGACGACAGACCCAGCCACTGCTGACTACTTCTACTTCCCATGTGAGCTGCAATCAGTACACAGAGTATGCTCCAGGGCACAGGCCTAGTTCATTGCCTTTGAATCCCTTGACCAAAGTACCTACAGAGGCAGCTGTGCTTTGGATGGTGTGCTGTGGCACAGCTGAGCCTGGGGCTGTGCTAGAGTCTGCAGGTCATGGCGTGTTTGTGCGACAGTGTAGGCTGCCTGCGTGCCGTGCTCCGTGCTGTGTGTGGCCGCACACACTTCTACTTGTATTTGCCAACGTCAGCTCGTTTCCTGTGGACTGGGGAGCAGCCGAGCTCACCTGTTAGTTGGTGCTGACTATGGCCGGTATGTACTGCTTGTCCTGTGTGTACTGCATGTACCGCCTGCAGACCTGCCGTACTGGTCCAAGGAGTGGAATCCGGTGAGATGCCAAGCAGGCCGAGAGGAATGCATGCTGGACTGCCAGCCACGAGCTGTGTCAGTGACTGATCATCTGCATGCGCACATGGGTCTTGGGTATGATGTGGGTGCGTGGACGCTGGGTGGTGGCCGCCCTGCTGCTTGGCAGGCATGGCTCCCACCTGCAGCACCGTATATTTAACCAATCAGCCAACGCAGCACTGATCGGTCGACTGACCAACCACCCCAACGAACTGTTGACCCGTAGCTTGAAGTGATCAAGGCGATGCAGGCGGCAGGGCCCTGGTGGGACCGGAAGAAGGGAGCAGGTATGTGCTGGGGCTGTAGGGACGTGGTGGATGGGACACGGCTTGAAAGCTTTAAACATGTGCACGTAGTAGTGTGGGCAGTTGCTGTCAGGGTGTTTGTGGTATGTTCTGCGGCTGAGCTGCTGAGGCTAATCTAGATGCCCAGGAAGCAGCTTGCGTGCGCCGAGTAGTTGCGCACCAGCCGCTTGCACAGCTTTATGGTACTCCTGCCTTGCTGACGCCCGCTTGTCCGTCCGGCTGCCCGTCTTTGTGCTGCGTCAGACCACATCTTCCCTGTGGCCCATGACCTGGGGCGGTGCGAGTGGCCACGCCACATCTCACACTTGGACTACCGCCACCCCATCTTCATCATGCACTACGGGCGGTGCGTGTGTACCGCTGTACCGCTGTACCGCTGTACTGTCGTACTGCTGATGTAGGGTCTGAAGCGGGATGGACCCGCACGCGTGCATGCTTGGCGTTGAGGTGGTGTGCTTGCTTGCTGTTCCACCCGGATGTACCTGTGCAGCAGCTTCTGGTCAGATCCGCTCAGATCATATCAGCGTCGGCTCGTCAAACTCAGCTGGCACGTGGGCACTACCCTGCAGAGTGAACGAGCACCGGCCAAAGGACCCATGTGACCTATCCGCTCTGTGGGCCGCAGACTACTGCGACAACCTCTTTGCGGTACGGGCTTGCATTGCATTGCTGGCGCAGGCCCACAACAGCCGCAGAGTGAACACATGTAATTGAGTTGCGTTGGACGTGTTTGGTTATGGGGGGTAGTAACTGTAGTGTCTGCGCTTATAGGTGCAGTGCGCTGCCAGCGTAGGTACAGAGATTCGGCTCCTGCTGGGTGTGTGCCACATCACTGTGTAGCTCACACCCCATCACGCCCTGCCGTGCCATAGCGTGATTTGCCGCACCATCATGTTCATGACTGATTGTTTTCATTGTTGGCAAGAAGCATGGGGCGGCCGCCGCATTTGCCTGTTACAGGAGGGTCTTGAGCGTGCAGCAGGCGAAGGGCGCACACGACCCTTCCAGCCGTGCTTCTACCAGCGGCAGGACATCTTGGTACCTCCCACACCTTGTAAGTGTGATCATGATGGGCGCCCAAGTGGTTAAGGTTGTACTGCCTGGCAGCGCGTCGGGCAGTACACCATCAGGGCGGTCAACCTGGTGGGATCTGATGAATTGCGGGGTGGTGTATATGACTGTTGATGTGGCAACGTGCAGTGGCTGGAGTCAGGAGTGGTTTTTGATGTCGGAGGGAGGCAAACAGCAATGTGGTGCTAATCAATGGGGTCCATGGCGCGCTATCTGCCAATGTTCAGGCAGCATGTGCCAACCAGCATACAAAGCCTGCCTCAAGACTGTTGGCCTGTAGTGTCTGCCACCTGTACAAGCTTCGCACCATGTAACTGATGTAAGGTTGGGTCAGGGTATAGTTAGATGGGTTATTTTTTCCTAATAACATACTAACCACTTCTTGATCGGTCCTATCCTTGCTTTTTGATGTGATCAGGGGAGAGGGCTGAGCCGGCAGTGTACGCAGCCGATCCCGCGGCGTGGGATGCGGCGGCCGCCAAGCCACGCTCCACACGCTTCTTCTTTGCAGGTGAGCGCAGGTTTTGCAGGTTTTGCAAGCGCAGGTTACTCAGGTAGCACTCGGCTGCATTGCCTGCATAGAACACTGCACCGTGCATGGGGTTGGTTCTGGCTTGGCGGGTGTTTGTCCTGTGCCTCCTGACTAAATGCAAGCTGTGCTGGTGGGGAGGTGGGAAGCGAGGTGTGGCTCCTGCTTTGTCCGTGGGAGTGTTCACAAGCAGCTCAAGCTGCATTTCCTGAGCTGCCTTGCTGCTTGGCTGGCAGCCTGGCAGCCTGACTGCTCTCACAGTTTATCTGTGGCTGCGCATGGTCTGGAGCATTGCCCCTGCTCATGTTCTGCTTACTGCATGGCTTGCCCAGAGGGCTTAGGTTATGTATGTACTGCTTCACGTAGTCAATCAAGTGCTGTTTGGTCATGTCCTGGCACACTGCCCCCTCCGCTCATGTTTTACTCGCTGCACGGCTTTGTTGCTCACATTATGTCTTGTAACAAAATCCAGGGCCTGCCAACCTGCATGAGCGTGACCCGCGCTCCAAACGCGAACCCTGGTCAGACGCGCTGTACAGCTTTGGCGTCCGACAGGTGCGTGCAATCGGGTTCTGGAGGTACAGGGTACTGGGTGCAGGGTGCAGGATGTTGGGTCGCTGTGTTCCAGTTGTGTTGCAGATGTTGATATGCATGGTATGTGTATGGGGGCTGCGCCGCCTGGGCATACGGGCCTCACACATGCATGTGGGCCCTGCAGCCAACATTCGGCTTTCAGCCCGCACCGGCACAAACCTCAAGACCTGTGCCCCTCCTGCAGACACTGCTGTGCGTGTTCCGTGCTCAACGTGTGGACTCTGCAACCTGACGCATTGCAGACGCTGCTGCGCATGTTCCGTGATGAGCCGGGCTTCCGCTTCATCCTGCGCCATGTGCACAACTACACGGAGGAGATCCAGTCGTCTCAGTTCTGCCTTGCAGCCGCCGGGTGCGCCGCATGCGCCTGCATGCTTGCATGCTGTGACCGCCGTGGCTGTCATGCATGCGTTACCATGCATGCCGAGCCTCGCAGCCATCAGGGGCGCACATGGGCATGCAAGCCTCCATGTATGCCGTGCATTGCAGGCCGTGCCTGTGGCACACGTGCTTGCGTACAGCTGCATGAGGCTCATGGGTGCCTGCCCTGTTAGGGCCCTCCATGCGTGACTTTGTTTGTTTGCAGGTGGGGATGGGGTGGCCGCATGAAGGCAGCAATGTCACAGGGCTGTGTGCCCGTGATCATCCAGGTGAGTGGTGGGAGCGCTTAGTGCTTGTGTCTGACGTACGACGACTATACCACCTGCAGGCTGTACTGTACAGCCTGCAGGCTGTACTGTTTGTTGTTCTACTGCTAGCACGCACCCTCATGGTGCTGTCCGTCCAGGCAGCCATGCAGGAACCACAGGAGTGCCTCGCTGTCTGTCTTGTGGCTGTGACTACATGGACCTGTTCACTGTGTCATTCAAGGACCAGAACTCCAGGATGGGGCTGAGCTGTATTGCTGTACTGCTACTGTACTGCAGGACGGCATCCGGGTGGAGTTTGAGGAGCAGGTCCCTATGAAGGACTACGCGGTGTGTCCATGGCTCGTGCAGGCCTATGGAATCATCAACACTGCTTGTAAACGTGTCAGTCATCTGCTGCACAAATTACATATGTGCTCGCTTAGCGAGGCACCCCCAGGCCTGATCAGGGACAGGCGAGTTGTTGAAACCACCACGCACGCATCCTGGCATGCATGCGTCTATCAAGGCACCTGCTGTGCTGCACCCACAACATGTGCGCGCTTCCACAGTGGCTGATGGTGTGTCTTGTTTTTTGTCTGGGTCTTTCTTCTGTGTGGGTCTTGTTTAGGGTCTTGTTTCCTGTACGGGTCTGGTTCCCTGTACTCCAGAGCATGAATTGTTTGGGTGTGCAACAGATATGCATGGCGTTCATCTTATCATCAATATGAAGGCTGGCAATGTGGCATGCTGTCCTACAGCAGTGCGTCCATGCGGCAGACCTGTACTGCTGTATGTACTGAGGGTGTACTGCTTGTACTGCAGGTCCGCATCCCCTTCTGGATGGCCCACAAGCTGCACCACGTCCTTGAGCTGTATGCCACCTCTGGGAGGTTGGCCAAGATGCAGCGGGTGAGAGTGTGGGGGAGGAGAGTGCGCGGGGCCCACCGGTGGTGGCCTGCGGATGGCATGGGGTCCGCGTGTGGTAGCATTACCAGCAGGCACCAACCGTCCTTTTCGGCGTGCACTGCTCCTGGCAGGTGCGGTGGTGGCCTTTGTATATATATAAATAAGTTTATGTGTCTGGCCGCCCAACACATTGCTGTGTGCAGGTGATGCAGTGCACATGGCGCTTCCACTGGTGGCGACGCCCCTCGGGCCGTGCCTTTGATCTGGTGATGTGCGAGCTGCGCAAGTGAGTGTGGCCTGCGTGCGGGAGTGGGTCGTGTGGTGCAACGCATAGGGGAGCATGCCAGCTGCAGAGCACGTCTGGAGCGCATTCACAGCTGAAGGCACTGAGCAGTGCTCATGATGTGCTAGGGGCCGGCCGCGAAGGAGTGGTCCAGCAGCAGAAGGGAGGAAAGAGGGAGCAGCTGGAAGGAGAGGTTTTGCTTTCACGTTGCAGGCACAATTTCTTTTGGGGTCCTGCTGCGCACCTGGTGCCTGGGGGACGCTGGGCCGTGTGACAGTGGCTGTGCACTGAGACTGGTGTTCTGCAGCAGTGTTACAGCCGCACTGCAAGGCTGCAGTGCACCGCTCTGCCAACAGGTGCTGCACTCTACAAGTCCTGATGCGGCCCACCATGCACGCAGGCGGCTGTTTGGGGGTAACATCGAGCTGGACACTGACAAGTGCCGTATCAAGTGTGGACACGGGGCGCAGTGGACCAGCATTCTGGAGCCCGACTTTGCAGCTTGAAGGGCCCTGCCCGCGTTCTTGCTGCGCATGTTTGCCTGATCGGCAGCACAACATACTACCAAGCCTGGGGCAAGACGAGTGGACTGACAGTGTAATAACCTGATGGGTGACAGCACTGATCAGGTGCTTGACTTCACAGCGTGGAGTGCTGGGAGCGCCGTCAACCTAAACTGTGAGAGGCCTACTTCTGTGCCACTTCCATGACAGGAAGACTGACAAGAAGGACTGGACATTCTGTACCTGAGGCAGCTGCGATGCTGCACCAAGTGTGCGTGCGCCCGAGCGAGCGAGTTCATCAGTGAAGAAACCATTGAGGGTGCTTGCTGGGGTGATTCTCAGACGTCAGAGGCAGAGAATGCAAATGAAGGTCGAGGATATATGCGGGCGGGCATGATATGGGGGGGTATCTGGGGGGATACAGGGGCGATATCACAGATATGCATGCTGATCAGGCAGCGATGCAACGGGTGCGATGTGTGTACTTTGACGCAAGCCTCTGCAGCTGCTTGCGTGTTTACCAGCATGCACCTTTTATGGCCTTGTCTGGCCTTGCTTGCTTGCTCTTGTGGGCTTGCTGTGGGGCGGTTGCTTGATTGCTACGGCCGTGCTCTCCTGATGTGTAATCCTTTGCCCACCGCACCTTGCGTAATTGTCATGTCTCGTATGCCATAGCTGCCAGCTGCGCCTAGAACCGTTCAACCTGCATAACGCTGCCTCGGTGTCTCATCCCTGTGACCCTTCCGCTGCTTGTCAACCCTTGAGCCTCAAACACCAGCTGCCATCAGCCATCTTATGGCTGGTATTGTTGTGTGCCATCATCACAGCATTCAAGCGTTCACGCATTAGGCTGGCTGGCTGCTGATCCATACATGCACGTGTTTCTGGGGCAGCCACACACATTTCTGCATACCGTAGCATTTCAATCATGAGCAGGTAGAAACAGCATCATGGAGTCGTTCACTGCTTCATGAATTGCTTCGTGCAGTAATGCAAAAACCAGCATGCAGTTTAGCTTTGAAAAGCACGACTGTCGCCACAGCTGCCATTGTCTGTTGTTGCCATGCACCATATGCGTTGCATCGAGGAATGGGATGTTTGCTCTGGTGGGCGCAGAAGCCTCATCCAACTGCTGCTACCTTTGTGTTACATGGTATCAACCAAATAACTGCTGTACAGGTCCCACTGTGGTGTCATGCTTGTGGCAGCTGCCTGACACCTGAGACAGTGACCAATGCTACTATCTACAACATTCTTGCTCATGGCATCCCTGCTCCAAGATCTGGCGGCAAACAACCAGGTGCCATTAGGAAGCAGTGCGCTGCTCACAGGAATTGCCATCCCCTCGGCCCACCTCCTCCCACACACCATGCAGCAGGCCTCAGCTCCCACCTCCTGTGTCGGCTGAATGCAGCCACTGGTGCTGTGGTGGTGGTGGCCAGGTTGTAGGCTGCCAGAGAGGGACTGGGGGTCCCACCATGCCTGCTGCAGCCATGTACCAGCTCCTGATGCAGGGCCACCAGTGCCTGGTCCAGCAGCTCATTGTGGCTGATCACCACAAGCTCTGGCAGCCGCACCCACAACGGGCAGCAGCAGGGGCGGCACCCATCGGCATGGCCCGATAGCCCTGCGACAGGGCATGCCGGTGCCATGCAGCATGTGCCACACGGCACGCAAAGACGCAATGTGGTGCACAATGCCTCAGGTGCGACCCTCATCCCTGCTGGTGTGTCCAATGCCGGGGCATCCCCGCGCTACACCACTGCCATGCACCACATGCCATGCACCGAGGGATGGCCGACCTATCCTGAGGCCCAGCATGCCTTGTCCAAATACTAATCTCGTGTTACCGTACTGCCGAACTAGTTCTCCATTGATTTCGTTACTGACCAAACAACTGCGTGCTGCACAGGTGCCTCTGCTCCGCCACACCCATGCCACACCTGGCTGCTGCTGTCCGACCCCCCACCAGGCAGCCGGGCTGCTCGTCCATTAGCTTGCGTGTCTCAGGAGCAGCAGCCTTGATCTCTGCGCATGGATGGTGCAAGGAGAGAAAATCAGGTTAACGCGGGCTGCAGAATTGAGAGTTGAGCTGTCATGATGACAATAGTCAAGCTCATGCATGCTCATGCGCTCTAAGCCAGTACGTGCTGCACAGCATCTGCCCACCGTCGTAGTGCGCTGCCGCCCAGGCCAGTGCAAGTGCCTTGAGCTCCGCCTCGCCCTGCTCGTGTGCAAATACCAGCCACGGCAGCGCGCTGTGCACATCGATGTGCGAACGCGCCGCCTCCAGGCACGCGGCATGCAGCTGGGGCATTGGGTACTTGGTGGCTGCATGCAGCAGCTGCGCCAGCAGGTGGTGGGGCGGGGCCTGCTCATTGTCTGCCTGCTGCTGCGCCTCAGGCTGAGACAAAATGGGAGATTGAGGTGCACTGAGCGCCGCAGTTGGTGTGGCTGCGAGCTTGCCGTTCGTTGTCCGTGCCTTCTTGGCTGCTGGCTCTGTGTCAGGGGTTGTGTCAGCGGGCCTGTTCCCTTGCAGCTGCCCTGCCTCCCCGCCGCTGCACACAGGCAGCACCAGACGCCCCGTGTGCAGGACTGCAGCAGGGCGGACCCCACCGCTGCCGGCAGCTCGCTCAGGTCCACCGCAGCGCCACTGCTGCTGGTGCCCGCCGCGCAGTTCTGCCGCCCCCGCCACCAGTCCCAGCGCGCGCCCAGCACCAGGGAGTGTGCGGCCAGCACCCGGCCACCGCCCACCCGGATGGCCACGTCAGCGCACTCCCCGCTCGCCAGCAGCGCGCCAAGATCATCAGCCAGCAGTGCGCCCGACCCATGAGCCTTTCCACCCACGACCCAGCTGCTGGAGGGGCTCGATGGGGCCAGGGCTGCAGGCGGCACCAGGGACGTGCTGAAGCGCACCAAGCGATTGTGCTGGGCACGATTCCATTCCTGCCATTCGTCCCACACCCACAGCTCTCCGGTTGGCCCAGCAGCCATATACGGGATTGAGCATATCGTCACCTGCTCGCCCTGATGTGCATCCTTTGGGCAGCCACCCTCCTGAGGATCAAGGTCAACCAGCACACGTGAGCATCGCTGTGGCTGTGCAGGGTCCCACAGCTCTATCTGCGCTGGAAACCGACCATCATCATCCTCGCAAACAGACACCACCAGCTGCCCATCACCCGTGCACATCAGCAGCCACATCGTCTTTGACGCTGCTGAGTGCGGGAGCTGTATCGTGCTGTGCGTGCCACTGTCCAGCTGGATCACATCCACGGATGTGTTTTGGAAGGAGCGCTTGACGTAAATGGTTGCGCTGCCTTGTGGTGGCACGTGCAGCGCGTAGCTGGGCCTGTTGACTGAATCCACGTATAACGGCACGCGCGCGGCCACATCCAGCGCCCCGGTCGCCAGAGTTACGCGCATGAGCGTGGTGTCCTTCCAGTAGTACAGGTGCTGCTCTGCAGTTGGAACGCTGCACGCGTTCCCATGCATTAGCTCCTATCTTGCATGCACAACTTTGTGATTCTGAGGCGTGTCTGATGTCTGATTTGATGCCTGCATGATGCTTGAACAACATTGTTGTGTATGGGCGCTGAAACGCACCTGTGGCATGTAAGATGTAGGAGGACCAGTCATAATAATTCTGTATTGCATCTTTGGCTGGGACCAGCCGCGACGGCTGACCCAGCCTCCCCGATGGATGGAGAGCAGCTGTCCAAATTCCAGCATCAGCTGTGCTCACAAAAATGGTGTTGCCGCTAGCGCTCAATGCCGCTGAAACCACTGCATTTGCTGAGGGTGCGATGCAGGTTGTGTTGATTTCACAAATCCCACAGACGACTGCAGAAGCACGACTGGATGCGGTCCTTCCCTGCTTAAAAGCACGCTCCCGTCCTTACTAATGCTGATGCATGTGCAGGTAGATCGACTGGCAAAGTGCGTTCTGGCAGCAGGACGAGTTGTTGAGGCATCCATACTGTGTATTTTGCTCAGTTATCAAGGCCACGCAGCGCGAAGTACCGCAATAACTTCCACCAAACCCTCAACCCTCAACTGTCGTCCTCCTCGCCAGATGCTCCCAGAGCCTCCTGCCAGAGCCACCGCCATGTCAGGCCCGACTTGGAGCTGCTGCTCGACCTGCACCCAGCGGCTCCTGAATGCCTATGCAGCACCTCCTGCTCCACCACGTACTCCTCCACCTCCAGCTGCCGCTGGTGCTCCCGCTTGAAGGCAGTGGAGCCAGAGAAGGGGTATCTGTGCAGCAGCCTTGACTGCTGCGATAGAATTGTGCCTGGTAGTCATTCTCGCTTCCTAGCAGGGTGCACTTATGTATCTTACACTGTTACAGATCTTGAGGCACCTGCTGTCTGTCAAGTGGGCATCCTTGGCCGCCACTGCTGCACCCTCGTTGACCCCCGACCGATCCTAGTTTCAAGGCCCGTGTGCAACAAGCACAGCCTCACCAACTTGTACCCAGCTGTCGAATGCTTGCCACACTCTTCACCATCAAGTCACAAGCGCCAGATGTGCAGCCGGCCGCTGCTGGTGGCCGCTGCCAGCACTGGGTGAGCTGAGTGGAGTGCCATCCGTGAGGGGATGGCTGTCATGCAGTCGGCCTGCAGCGCGGCAACCTGCAGCCAGAGGAGACCCTTCACCTGTCAGCGCAGCAGTGCCTCCATATCAGGGATGACCACTTATCAGTTCTGTTCTTCTGTACCACCAGAGGTTCTGTAGCCTCGCGCACAAACTGGCAGCCAACGGGCTGCGTCCAGAGTCTCAACATGCAAGGTGATACTAGCTGCCAGCATGCACGCTGGTAACAGCATGCAAGCAAGCATGCTGTCAGCACGCAGATCTGCTAGCTTGCAAGCATGCAGCATGCAAGCAAGCTGTCTAGACACAGCTTTTTGCATGCACGGCGGCTGCTTGCCCGCGCACCTCGGCCCCCGTGCGAGCATCAAGGATATCGATTGTGCGCTTCATGCCGCCACACACCACCACATCACCGCCCGCACCCCACACCGCTCGGAACGGGATGACCCACCTGCCGGCATTGGTTTGAAAGCAGCATAAAGACAGATATGTTTCCAGAATGTATGCAGCAACAATGAACAGGGGGCAGGCAGGCGCGCTTGTACAGCACGCGTAGCACACTAGCGTCCCGTTACTTGATCGACAGGCAACGCAGTCAGTCCGCCGGGTGTGCACATCAAACTCCTCTGCCAAGCCGAAGCTCCGTGTGCGCTGACAACCCTGGACGTACCGCCCGGTCTGGTTGTTGTGCTTGATGGAAAGGGATTGCGTGAGCTCCGTGAGGGTGCCGCCCCCAGATGGGGACCACACTCGCAGCGTGTCGTCAAAGCTCGTGGTCAGCAGCCGCTGCGCTTGCACAGGCAACGATATGATGTCACAGCTTTGCCATGAGCACACATTCATGCGCACTCGCTGTTGAACTGTACAAGCGGGTGCATTGTACGGGTACGGCGCCGAAATACGTGCTCCGCATCACGCTGGCAGTACACGTGTACATCTGTACATACATCTGTACAACCGCACAAGCAGGTTTGCGGTACGGGGCCATGAAGGCGGTAGGTGAGGAGAGCAACGTATCAACGGCAGTTGCAAGCATAGTGACTCACTCGGCTACCATCTGGTGCCCAGTACGCGGCGTGGCAGCTGTTGCGGTGTGCCACCTCACAAAGGGCTGCGGCCTTGACCTGCGGTGTGTAGCCACCAGCAGCAAAATGAGGAGGGCACTGGGCAGGGTTTGCAATTCATATGAATGGCCACATCAGCCCGAAGCGGCCACGGCCAGCATGTGGGTGCAGTGTACGCTGCTTGGTGCTGATGATGCAGTGCTCGCTGCACACGTCCCCAGCCCAGGGCATGCACTGCGGCCGCTTCTTCGCGGCATGCAGTCGCTGTGGTGCGCTGCGATGCCAGCAGCAGGTCAGGATGCAAAAAAAGGACCAAGCCGGCAAGGCATTTGGGTTTTGGTCACCTGCGCGCCTGGCAGGCCAGCCAGCTTGCGCACGTCCCAGATGGATACGTGCGCATCAGAGGAGGATGCAGCAAGCAGGTGGGGCGCACCCGGACATAAGTGCAGCGTATTGATGCGCCTGCAGAAGGCAGCGGCAGCATGCGAAACATGCGAGGCATCACATAGTACACAATGCACACTGTCACAGCTGCATGTATGTTACCATTGCCATGTGATACGTCATGCCTCTGCTAGCTGCTGTCACAGTCTTCGTCGCACAGCCATGCCGCGGTGCTCATCGGCCAGGCATTGCACAGCTGTGGCCAGCACGCAGCCAGGCAGACGCACAGCCTCTCACCCAAGCATGCAAGCAAGCATGCAAGCAAGCACCAAGGAAGGAACTCACTTATCATGCAATGTGGCCGTGGCGCGCAGCGGCTTGCCCGCGCGCACATCCACCACTTCAAAGGCCCCCTCGTTGTCGGCCAGGTACAGCACGCTGTGGGGGGAGGAAGGACTTACAATTCAGCTCAAATGCAGTTCCAGGTCAGGCCTAGAGCTCAGGGGTCCAAAGCATGAGAACGGACCAGGCATGTGCTGGTGATGGGGTCTCATTGATGCAGGCTGGCTGCTTGCGCCCGTTGGCCAGCTCTGCAGATCATACCACATTACAACAACAAAAGAATAATAAGGAGAACACACACCAGCCAGATTGCCCCACCTGCCATTGTCCCCCAGCTCCATCGCTGAGATCTCCATGTCCTCACGGATTCCAGCCGTAAGGTCCAGAAAGCGCCCGGCCGCCACGTCCAGCAACCGCACGCTGCCGTCGTAGCTGGCGGTCGCGAGTTGTGTGACTGGCGCGCCCGAGTCATGTGGCGCGACCCAGCGGAGACCGGAGATGTATGCTTGGTGCACGTGTGAGAAGCCAATGACACCGTCGAAGGCTTCGTCTGCACCGGTCAGGGAGCCGGGCTCACAGTCCACCTGGCATGGTGCACAGCACAGTACGAGTATGAAACATCGCATATGAGGTACCTGGAGTCGGGGGCAGTCAGCGCGGGTCGGTGGCAGCGCGCGCCGCACCCAACCACAGGTTAGGCGTGCATGGGACCAGATAAAGAGCTGCAACAAAACCTGCATGGGATCTGACAGAGCGCATAACCCCAACTTTGGCAATGTCAAACTCCAAGGTAGGCTGCCCCATACCACACACCTGCCACAGTGCCACCTGCCCGCCCTTATCTCCCGCCGCCACCAGCAGCGGCCCCATTGTTGAGGGGTGCCATTCAAGGTGTGTTGTTCCATCCTTTGTGACTTTGGCCACATCCTCTGGCTTGAGCTGCAGCCTCCTGCTGTTCTTGGCGGTCACCACTTCGCGGCCTGGGGCCGCTGCCGTGACCACAGCACCTAGAGCAATCGCCAGCACTGGGCGGTGGCCACCGGGTGTTACAGCCGGTCCCGCCTCGCCCTTGACCCTAGCTTGAGCTGACCGGGGGGTGCTGCAGCTGCTCTGCGGTCCAGCAGCCGCCCTCTCCACCTTCACTACACTTCTACCCTTCTCTCCCTTGCCCCCCGCCTCCCCCTTGCCACCTGTACCTTCCTCCACCCCTTTCCCACCTGCAACCACCTCATCAGCCGCGGCAGCCCTCTCCCCATGTGACGGCTCTGCCTCCCCCCCTGATGCTGGTGTACCACCCCCCTGATCCCCTCCAGCAGCCTCCTGTGGAAGTGGCTGGATGCCCAGCCGCTCCTGCAGTGCGGCAAGGAAGACGGCATCTGTGGCTGCAGAGCAAGTCCTGCTCTCAAAGGGCAGGGGCCCCGTGGGGTGGCGCTCCTTGGGCCCCGCCTGCTCCTCCCCAAAGCCGCCACCTGCACGGCCCAGCACATGTGCACGGTACACAGCTTAAGCGCGGACCGGGGAGATAGCTTGCGCACATGCGACTCGAGGCATGCACGCACATGCGCTGCGGTTGGTCAAAGCAGACGCCAGGCTGCTCCCATGCACTGAACAGCCGGGATGATCCCAATCCTCGTTCCTGGCACCGTACCCCCATGTCCCAGCCTTTCCGCTCGACATGCCGCATGTGCAGCCCTGTCTGCCTACCCCAGTCCCAGGCTCATGAATCCATCAGTTCATAAGAAAGGACCCTGAATCATAAGGAAATCCGTTCACGCGGAAATTCGTATACAGAAGCCACAAATTCATAAGGAGACGCATGTGCATGCCCCGCACCAGCCTGGAGCACCACACCGCCGCGCGCAGTCTCATAGTCCACGCCCTGCGCAAGCAGAGGATCCGCTGCCAGCCCCGCCACACGCGCAGACTTGCGGCGCTCAGTCACCACCGGCTGCCTGCAGTACACATACACCATGTGTGAGGCAGGGCACCGGTACGCTTGAGCGCATGCCTGGCTGTGCCCTGGCATGCCCCAAACTTGACTCAACCTGTCAAAGCACCAGTCAAAGCACGTTTTTCATGAATGCCCATACTGTGCATCCTGATCCAGTCAAGCAGACATACTGCTGATCCGGCTAAAGATCTCTCCGATCAGGCCTCAATCTACAAGGCGAAGAGCGGGGGCGGACACCAGCTCCCACAGCCCATACCATGCCCAACAACTCCCACAACAGCTCCCAGCACAATGACGAGCGAACGGCTCACCTTGGGGCACGTGCAGCGCGCGCCGCCAGGCCGCGCTCCCGCGACCGGCTCGCCCTGTTTGTAGCAGACCCGCTGCTGGCGCCCAGCGCAGCCACGGCCTGTGGGAGGTCCAGCGCTGCCATCGCCGCCCGGTTGCGAGCGATCTGTGCAGCGCGCTCACGCTCGATCTCTGTGAGCTCACCCTCCTCCTTGCTACCCTCCTCCTTGCTACCCCCATCCCTGCCGCCTGCTTCGCCAGTACCATCACCCCCAGCTGCTGGGCTGCTGCTAGCTGTGCCGCGCTGCATGCGCGTGGCCCGGCCCGTGCGCTGGCGCTTAGCGGGCGGCGCAGCATCTGCAGCTGCTGCTGCTCCTCCAGCTGATGCTGCCGCCCCTGGTTGCTGACTGTCCAGCTCCACGGCTTGCCCTGCGTTGCTGGCGTGGGCTGCACGGCTGAATGCACTCAGTACAGCTGTCCGTGCCGCAACTGGCAGGGAGGTCACCCCAGGAAGATCCTCCACAGTGAAGCCTTCCACACTTTCCAGCACTGGCTGCAGTGCACGAGCAGCCACCTCCAGGTCTAGGGTGATGGGTGCTGAACCCCTGCCTGGCTGCACCACCACAACCACATCGCCAGCTGCAGTGTGAGTGCCACTGAACGGGGCGTCAGCAGCAGAGACGAGCTGCACGCTGCATGCTGCGCGCAGGAACGGCTCCAGGCGCTGCATGTGATGGCAGGCATGAGGGAAGGGACCTCAACATGGTCAGGAAGGGCTGGTCAACAGAGTCAACACGGCGCGTGGCGTGTTCCCATACCAGCCACTCATGCCATGCACAGCATGCATGGCATGAGTCAGGAGTGCCACACCAGTAGGGTGCTCGTGCGCATCCCCATCCTTACATGCTGCGTCACATAGCTTGTCTGTACAGGCTTGCCATCTGCGTCGTCTGACGCATCCATGCGCAGGATCACTCGGGGCTCGCCACGCTTAAGCCTAACGCCACTGGTCCTGCACGCTGCGGTGGAATTGCCATCTTCAACACAAATACTAGTGACCATCGGCATTGGACCGGTATCTATGGCCAGGCGCTATATAAAGCTTGACATATAAAACCACATCGGTGTATCGAGGCCCCGTCAAGATTTCTGAAAAGAAAGAGAAACAAAAGAGAAAAGAGAACATGGCCAGCAGGTGGCCGACGCGCATATGCAGCTGAAGCATTACTTGAAAGCATGACGCAGATGGATTCTCTCACAGGGCCCAGGTACAGCAAGGGCGACAGGGTACACTACCGCACCAGGGAAGGCCACCTTGCTGCAGCTACTGTGCTTCAAGTGGATCGCTCAGTAATGCCCTGCCAGGTGAGAGCAAGCTGCAGCTCCTCAAACCGCTCGACTTCCACGTCAATTGTCAATTGAGCGAAGCACAGCGGCTCAACTCAGCCGAGCTTGTTCAAACCCTTTTCCTTTCGACGTGTCCTGGCTGGCATGCATGGGGTTAGTGCCAGGCATGCATATTCCTCGTGCAGCGTGCATGGGCTGGCATCCAGGACAGGGGCTGCTCCGTCCTTGGAAAGCATGCCTGCATATAATCTGATGCCTATCCTTGCCCTGCCTGTTGTTTCTGCCCCCAGTACGCGATCCAAGTGGAGGGCCAGGAGGGTGAGCGGTGGACTGAGGAGAGCAGGCTGCAGCCTCTGCACGAATCACTGCAGCAGTGAAAGCATTTGATATGGTTATGGCGATGGTGGGGGCACAAAGTACAGATCAGGCGTTGTGGATCAGCAGGAACAAAGCTGGTGTGAAGCGTGGAGTGTGAACAAAACTGGTGTGGAGCACAAGGTGCTGGCGGGGTCATATTGTGAACCGTAGTTTGATGGATGCTGGATTGCGGCATGGCTCATGTGCATTTGTGGTAGTAACAGTAACAGTGGTGAGCAGCTGAACATCACACATGGTTAGCTGGGAGTTCATCTGTCAGAACTTAGTAAGGGTCAGCTAGGTACAGAATGGCACCCTGTGGTACATATATTATGCCTGGATGTTCCTTGCTTTGCGTGCGGTGGTCGGGCTGGGGATGGGAGTGTCAGCTCCTTTCTTCAGCCAGATGCACTAGTGTGGCTTGTGAGACTACATAATGACGTCTAAGCAGGACATGGATGCATTATCAAGTTTGGGCCGCATCTACAATGGCTGAGTTATGGGAGGCTGCTTGCTGAGAGAGGCAATGTGCCCGCATGATGTTTCATTTTCACACCTAGAGATAACTGTGCCCAACCGAAGTGCCCAACCGGGATGCTTGAACTGTGCACAAAGCAACTTGTGTTACAAAGAGCACCGACCGCATCAATCAGCGCAGCACGCAGAGGTACACGGCCAAGGTATTGTCACAATAGTTTTCAGGAGGCTTCCATACCAGCTGTAACCAGCAACACTCTGGGCAAGCTAGGGATGCATCAAGAACCTGGTGCAGTAAGAATTAAGGTCAAGTAGCCTGTCAAGTAGCAAACAAACACAAGAAGGTATGTGCGCACGCTCTCTGCAGGGCCACCATGAAGACCGTGGTTGAACTAACATCGGGATACCACAAGCCACACGCAGAGTTAAAGAGCAGTGCTTTCCTGAGCCTGCTTGCGAAAAACCACAACCCCTTTGTCTTTCGGTTTTCAAAAGGAAGAATGGAGAGCACCGTTAGACGGTAACTGCAAATCAGCATGAACCATTACACCCAAACAGGCGTGGCAGCGCATGCTGTACTGCCTACACCAAAGTGTGCAGGCGGTACAGCATCAAGAAGTACACAGCAGACCAGACTTGAGCTAGCCATCAGCTCACAAAGCACGGCAAACTGCTGTACAGGCAAGTACAACCAAGCCCCGAACCCAATTCACTGGCATCAAGCACATGTACTGCCAGCAGGTGCTATAAAAGGGTGTGGGCGTTCTAATCCAAGCAGGAACAAGCACGCAGACATGTGTAGCTGTTGCTGTATGACTATGGCATGCGACGCAGCACACGCGCCACAGCCCACATCCAATGCACTGATCTGACCCAACGAACAGCCGTGCCAAGGGCCCAGATGCTGGCACTGCCATACACAGAACGACCCCTGTGGGGGACCACGTCCACCTGGCACCTCCTGAACACAGGGCAAAAGGCAGGGCGGTGACGAGCAGCCTTGAGGGGACCTCAGGTGCCTACTGAACTGTACAGCTTCACGACCCTGCCCATCACCCTGCCATGCAGCCAAGGTGGCTCGCCGCATACTGAGCGGAAAATGTGTCGGCACTCTAGCTCTACGCGCGCGCATGCCACAAAACAAGCCAACGCAATCTGGCGCAACTCTGACCACGGCCCGCAACAGCGAAACCCACCACCCACCCACTCGGCCCCTCCCCCAAGCACATACGGTACACATGTTCAACGTTTGAACACGACACGAGGAAACTCCTGACTAGAGCAGAAACAGGACGTCCCACCAGCTGCATCATGCTGCATCAGTCAGCTAACCACCTATGACTGGTACCACGAACCATGATAGGCGGTACATCATTAACCCCCCCCTTCCCAGCAAACCCGCACAATATGTACGTGTTCTC
>BDCZ01000259.1:39633-55481 GCA_001662365.1 Chlamydomonas applanata | reverse complement strand
CCCCCCCCCCCCCCCCCGCCCTCCCTGCTCACATCGCTCCTGTATACCGTACATCTATACCTGAGGGCATCGATCCAGCCATTGCTGTTGCAAGGCTATGTGGGTTGTGGACTGGCAACTTGATTGCGGCGTGCCCTCCAATCCTTTGCCCCAGATCATACAGCTGGCAGCTGAAGATATTATTTGGTGAAAACGACAGCCTATGGCTGCTGCTGCATGCTAACAGTGTGACGCAGCCATACCCCTCACATATTGTCGCCCTGCAATGCATGGGTGCTGTGGGCACGCCACTGCAGCTCGCATGCACTGCATGCTCTGTGCACTTCGGCTTGTCTGCAGACCTTGGCACCTTTGTCTGCAGGTGTATGCTTGCGTGCAAGCATCTGCCTGCGTGCCGATGCACCAACCCACAGCCACCTCTGCGTCACCACCATGTGCCCAAGTCTCCAATGCAGGGCCCGCACAGCAGGTTGTGTGCCTGGGGGGTCAGCGTCCCGCAGCAGCTGCAACAGAGCCAGGCCCACTAGCGCCTGCACAGATGCCACCGGGCGGTGAGGTGGCTGCGGCGCTGGCCACCGCGGCTGCGTGCGCCTGCATCGCAGCCTGCAACACGCGGGCCTTGGCTTTCGCGCGCAGCAGCGCGGCAGGGCTGACCATCTGGGCCACGGTGGCGCTGTTCATGAGGGCGGTTGCTGAGGAGGAGGAGGCCGGCTGTGCGTGTGGCTGCGGCAGCGCATGCTCAGCCACACCACCGCTGCCAAAGCCCACTGCGGACGCAGAGGGCTGCTGCCGGGACAGGGGGCTGCTGCCCGTGCTGCCGCCATGGCACCCAGGCGAACTGGCAGCCGACCGGGCGGAGCACGACGCCAAGGGGCTGTCTGCGCGCAGCCCTGAACCCACCACTGCCGCAGCCAGGCCTGAAGAATTGAAGGCAACAGGCGTGCGAGGTCCTGGGCTGCCTGCAGACGCAGGGCCATCATCTGCCGGGTGTGCAGGCAGCTTGAGGGGTGGTGGCCGGCGAGTGACGAGCAGCGGGTTATGTATGGTCGGCTTCGGCATGGCGACCTCCTCACCATCTCCCACCTGAAAGGAGCCCCCTTGGGCATCGCAGCCACCGCCTCCACCGCTGCTGCTGCTGGATAGATGGCTATTGCGCTTGGCAGCAGCTGCTGTGCAGCCATCGCCTGGGTCCCTCAGCGCGTGTGGGGTGCACGCGCCCAGCCCGGCCATGGCTGTCAGCTGCGCGCAGGGTGCACTGTTGTGGCGGCTGGTGGGGGTGGTGGTGCCGCTGCCTGCAGGGCTCGCACGAGCGCTGGCCTCCTTACCACATACCACCTCGAGCAGTGCCCGCGCCTCCTCCTGGACCTGAGGTAGCCCGCTGCTCAGCACGACCAGCCGGCTGTTCAGCCCAAGCACCAGCTGGCTCGACGCATCGCTGAGTGCACACGCCTGGCCTACCACCCTCAGTACCGCCCCAAGCACAGCACGCTCCCGTGCCGACACGCTGCCCGACCCTGAGTTGGGCCCTGCAGCAGCGACATTGCCGCTTCCGCTGCTCATGGGGCCGGTGTGGCCAGGGCTGGTGCTGGTGCCGCGCAGCAGCTGTTTGCACGCGTCCGCATGCAGCAGCGTCCTGAAGAGGTACGTGGTGCTTGCATGCAGCAGGCATGTGGGGTTGGCGGCCGGCTCATGCACGCTGGTCAGCAGGCAGCCAGGCTTGGGCAGCTGTGACAGCCCAGCCTCCCTCAGTGCACTCGCCAGGTGCTCCTTGGGCGCACGCAGCTCGGCGGCCATGTGCTGACGCGCACGCGCGTCATGCAGCTGCAGCAGTACGGCCAGCATCTCCGCCAGCAGCAGTACAAGGTCTGTTTCTGTCCACGCGGTTGGTACCGCCCCGACCTCACTCCCCCATGGGGACGGCGCCGCGCCTGCAGCCCCACTGCTGTGCAGACCCCCCTCCACCCCCAGCGCCTTGTCAGCAAACAGGTTGGCGTGCTCGCTGTTCGTGGGGCTAGTGCTAGTGCTGCTGCCGCCGCTGCCGCCGCTAACGGCGAAGCAGCCCGGGCCAGAGCCCCCACTGCCCCAGCTCACATGACTTGTTACTGAGCCGTCGCAGCTGCTGCTGCGGCTGCTGCGCAGGCTGGAGCCGGAGTAGCTGGTGCCGCTCCAAGGGGGCTCCTGCTCTGTGCCATCACCCACTGGTGGCTCCTCCAGATACTGTACCAGGATGGCCCGCAGCTCAGGATGGGCCACAAGGTCCCACTCAGCCACACTGCCCGCCAGCGCGGCAGACAGCCGCCGCGCGTGTGCACGCAGCGCGGCGCGGGGCAGCAGAGCGCCGGGGCACGCCGGCAAGCGGGGGCCCAGCTGGTCGAGGAGCTGAGAGGTGAAGGCGGCGAGGGCGGGGAGTCCGTGGTGGATGTGGAAGCGCTCATACGTGGGTGCATCGGCCGGGGACGCGAGCACGTAGGGCTGTGACGCCAGGCTCCGCTTTTCAAGCTCCACCCGTGGGCCGGGCCACTGCGGCAGCACGTTTGCATGTTCTATTGTTTGTCATGACAAACAGTCGGCATGTGAGGTGACTGCTCCGTCCAAATCTTGGGACCGGGTTTAACGCGGTTTAACGACATGCATGTGATGTGTGTACTGTGTAGATGGCGTAGTACATGAGGGGTCAGGCAATTGAGGTGATGGGGAGATGCGCCGCAGTGCCTCGCCCGGGAACAATGGTTGGTGGAAAAGTGGTGCGCATAGGGAGTAAGCATGGCAGTGCTTTTAGAAGGGGTAGGGGGGCGGGGAGGGGTGAGGGGCATATGCTGCACGTAGCAGGGTACGCAGCCGCGCCCATATATGTGTCCGCACACATCCATGCGCTATGCTGGGCGTACAAAATGACCAACACAGACAGATATGCGTGGGCACACACCGTGGGATCGACCCGGGCAAGCAGCTCCACAGCCCATGTGCACAGTGCGCGCGCGAGGTACAGGCACTGATGTGTCGCCTCCTGACGGCCCAGCAGCGCGCGTGCCAAGCACAGGCTGCCTGCTTCTCGTGACCGCTGCACGGCCCAAGCTGGCAGGCTGGCAAGCGCAGCGCCGCGCAGCAGGCCAGACACTGGTGCAGCTGACGCTGCACTTTTCACTGGTAGGCCGGCTGGAGTCAGCTGCAGTGCGGGGCGTGTGCCATGCAACTGGGCCGGTTGCTGGTCATGTTTCAAGGTGTCGATGCCGAGGTGCAAGTGCGGCGCCTTCGGGCCAGGTCCCTGCGAGCGCGTCATGGGTGCCATGTAAAAGTGAGTACGGTGGACCGGCCCATGCGAACACTCATGGGACCTGCATACACGTTGACCGTGCAGCAATTGCTTGCAGGGCCAGCAGAGGAGCAAGGAGTGTGATGGGTGCGTGCTGGTGCGCTGGGCTGCGCAACAGCTTCAAGCAGCAGTGACAGGTGGTCAGTCCCCGACCCACGTCCCCGCTCGACAATACCATGGCATGCTCCTCAAGCCAGACGGTCGTGCAGACGGGGCTTGAGTTCCCGCAAGTCGCGGTCATGCTTGCTGAGGGGGACCCATGCTTGCTGGGCAGTGGTCCACCAACTGCAGGTTTGGAAGCGGACTTCACCCCCAGTGTTCAGTGGCTGCGTGACGAGCCAGTCCTCTTCGACAGAAATGTCAGAAAGAAATGTCAGAAATGTTTCAAGGTCTGAGAAGCATCCACCAAAATGCCATTTATAACTTGGAGTTCCCAAAACCTCACGATTGACGTCCCATGCGTTGGCGGGAAAAAGTGACAGCAAGTCACTGGCAAGGGTCACAGGGGGATGCTTGTTCAAAGGATGCATGCCGGAACAGCAGGTCCAGACTCCAGAGTATAGTACATTAACAGCTCTTGGTTTGGCGAGGCAGCTCATCATGTGTACCAAGCATTCTGGATGAGTCTGGTTTTTCTTTTCGCTGATGCCCAATCAAACGGGGTGGGGCTGGTGAGCACGAACACTCGTCTTGGGCTGGTCAGTAAATACGGTATGGGACAAAAAGCGAGGGCGCGGGGCCTTGCCCCATATTGGCCAGTGTCAATAGAAGGGCGTTCAACCGCACTTGATCAGCGGTTGGAAAAGCCGGCGCTCACAATAACGTCCCTACGGGAGGGGGGGGGTCTGTATTAACACCAAGTCCTGATAATGACCCACCCCCTGGGCTAATAAGTACCAACAATCCCAAGTAGGTCATACAGGTGGTCATAAGCACCTGATCATTCTTAGCCTGGGCTGGTATGGTCATAATGGTGGGGACGTGCCAAGCAGGCAACAACCCCCTCTGTGAAGACACTGGATTAATTATAGCGCACTGGAATGGCAACAATAGTGTTGGCCTTGTGCCTGCTGCACGCTGGTACACCTTATCCTTCCAAGTTGCATGCTCGCACGTGCCTATCCGGCAGGCATGCAAGTGCCGGTGCCTCCATCAGACCAACCAATGTTGCATGCATGAAGCCGCACTCAATACAGCAACGCATCTAAACTTCCTTGTCAAGCCACACTCTACATGTTGCGCTCTATCTGTGGAGTCACTCCCCTCTTTCCCCTGAGCACATGCGCAGCTGCACATGCGCTTGCCTTGCTGAACTGCCCAGTTCTACTGTCGCTCCTATCAGCCTGTCAGTTGGGCTGCACATGCATGAACCAGCAAAGACAACATGACGATTTAGCACTTGTGGAACCGCATAAAGCAACACAGCGCACGGCAGTGCACCATGGGCATTTAGAGCACTGTACATGGATGCTTAGCTCAGCAAAGCACAGCAGGGCAGGGCACATGGGATGGCAAGAAAGCATATGCAGTCATGCGCATCCAAGCAAGCATGCTAAGCCATACAGCGTGCTGTGCTGAGCACGCAGGCAGGGCACACAACAACACAGCACAACACGGCAGGGTGTATGGGCATATCAGTGCAGCATGCGCCATGTCATGGTTATGGTTACACAGGCGGAGGCGCAACGCACACAAGCCATGTTGCGTTGTCAGCCCGGAAGCGTTTCGGTTGTCGTCCAACAGCTGCTGCTCCAGCTGCTGCGCGCGCAGTTGATCACCGTTCGTCACGCTGAGAAAGTAATCCTTGAATCCCTGGGGCGTGCTCTGGCGGATGATCCGTTGCGTCAAAGAATCCATGACATAGGAGATGGCCTGCGAGCCTGGCATGTGCGCACATTTTTTGTCAGGTCGCTGTCATCTCCGCAAAGTGCTCACTGCCATGCAATGCAAACTACCTTCATGTACTCCTACGTAACCGCATGGCAAGGCATGCAGTGCATGGGCATGGCATTGCCATGCATTGTCATGCAACCACCCTACCTTATGCCTGCGACTTTGACTTATCCAGGAACTCCGCAGCTAGGGCCAGGCCAAGCAGGATGGTAAAGCCTGTCCCAAAAATGGCGACGTTGTCCAGCTTCTCATCAAGCCTGCGGATGTCTGTGTCCAGCTTCTCATGAAGCCTGCGGATGTCTGTGTTGGTCTTTACCTGCAGCTTGTGAAGTTCTGTCTGGATGCTTTTCTCCATGTTGAGCTGCAGTATCTTCATGTCAGCTGATATTGATTGCTTTAAGGTCAGCTGATATTGACTGCTTAAGGTCAGCAGACGACGCTGCTGCTACTTCGCGGGCAATCTTCTGTATGTATGCGCGCAGCATGTTTGCTTGCAGCCGAATTAGGAAAATATTGTGTGAGTCAAATGCAGGTTTGTTCCGGGTATCAGCGTGTTCCCTTCGACCTTCGACCTTTAAAGTACCGACTGAACTTAATGACCTGTGAGGCCCGAATAAAGCGCCCGCACACCTGTGCGAGACCACAGAAGTAATTCTTTCGTCGCTGGGGCACGCACCCAGCTCCCTCCCCTCCCTCCCCACCTGCACTCCCCCTTGGTGCTCGATACAGGTGCGCAGAAGGGCGCTGCTTGCAGGAGCGAGCCCCATTGGATGCGGTTCAAACATGCGGGATGGGCTCTGGGGCTCAGCGGCTGCGCCTGGGAAGTCGTGGATGATCTGCATGGCTTAGCGTGCAGGATGTCTTCGCTGTTATCGCGCACTGACAGGCATAGCGTGCAGGACCATGTCGATCGCCACACCAATCACGTGCATATCCACTGCATCACACATGTCCAGCCTTGGCCACACAATACTGTCCACGCTCCTCCCCCCTCCCCAGGTCTTGATTTTGCCCCACGCCCCGCGCACGCACCCCCACTCTCGCCCGCTCCGAGCACCATCCATTATGCAGCCTTCACACAACTGGCGCACCCCACCTGCCACTGCAACTTGCGGTTGGCGCACCCCACCTGCGCACTGCAACTGCACCTGGGCGTGGCTCGATCTGCCCAAGCTGGGGCACAACAACCGGCACAGCTTGCCACAGTAAAAGCAACTGTTGGGCACACAAAAAGGAGGCAGGTGCATGCACAGGCCTGCGTGCATGCTCTCCAACCTCAAACCAGTCTCAGTGAGCCAGGAGTTGAATGGAAATGCAGCAGATGCTATCCAGTTCCAAATGCTAGCCATTCTGTGCCCATTGAGCACTTGCGCTCGTGAGTCCTCCTGAGCAGTATCCCGTCAATGGCCAGCCAGGCGCCAGTTGGCATATGAACACATCACTCAACAGCAGACTCAACAGCACAACAATAGTGTACAAACCGTTTGATCTGCCGCTTGATGCCATCAATAGTGTATAAAGCCCTCCATACCAACACCAGCCATGATTGTGAAATCACGAGTGCCACCCAGCCTGGCATGGATAAGAAGCCCTCCTGTGCCTGCCCCTCTCCACCCAAACATGCCTTGCACCTGTACATGCACTCTTGCACTGCGCTGTGATCCAGTTGGTCGGCCCATGGCCACCTGGCCAAAGCTTCCTACCTGGTGCACAGACCCCACAAGCTCAGCTTGCAAGGCACATGAAAGGACGCAAGTGTGAAAGAGGGGATGAGGGAGGTGCTGATGCATGACCATCATCAGCCATTTACCCACACACCCATGCCACCTGCCACGCACCCAGTATGTGTTGCGCCTCAGCCTGTGTAACCATAACCATAACCCAGCGGCTGCTGCGTCTTGTGTGCTGGCACACTGCTTGCGCAAACGTCAGGCTGGGCGGCTGCAAAGCCGGGCAGGTCTGTGTGAGGGTCAAGTTCCCTCCTGCATTCGGCACGCAACTCACTAAAGCACCTGTCCAGGCAGCGCAGCGGGCCCACGCCCATGCCCCATGCCTTATCCGCCCGCTGTACATTTGAGGCCCCCGTCAGGGTTCAGTTGTAACTGAAGTATCGCAGGCTGGGGGAAGACCCATAGCTCTCGCCCCATACGCCTGTAGCCCTCAGCTGGCCGCGCGACAGGCTTGCTCGCCACGCCGTGCATTCAGATGAAATATCGCAGGCGGGCGTCGCCGCGCATGGCCGCATAGATGGCCAGCACTTGGTCCCCATTCTCCACCCACACTGGTCCAACTGTAACTGAAATGTACCGCCCCTGAGAAAGGTAGGAGGGTAGTGTTGTGAGCACAGTTAATGGAGGATGAGACTAGTTGGTTCAGGAGCATGAGTGCTTTGTGCTTGTGCAGGCTCTGCAGCACAGCTGTCACAGCCCAAAGCAGGTGCAATGACGCAGGTGCAAGTAAGAAATGCTGCAGCTGCGATGTCTGTAGCTGCGACGTGTGTTTGGCACACAGCAGCCGTATGGGCGATGCAGCCGCAGCTCACCTTGACACGCTCGCTGACGCACTCAACATGAACTGAGCCGACCACACTCTCCACTGCATGCACCTGCGGAAGACCAAGGGCCAAGTTGTCAAGGACGTGAAGCTGAATGGAATGTCAAACGAGCGGTGCGCATGCTGTGCTCCCAGCTGCACGTGTAGGGATGCACACGGGAGGTACACAGCAGGCGATCAAGGCAGGCATGGCAGCATAGTGCAGCAGTACACACACAGCAGGATCCATTTGCAAGCCCTAGAACTGGGTCGTTCAAGGGCCAGTGCATGGTCCCTGCTGTGTGTGTAGACTGTGTAGTGCTCCCTGACTGCAGAGACGCACCATCGCTTCCCGGAAGTCCCGTCCACCCATGCCAATCGCCTTGAATTCGCGCTGCCCCGGGTAACGGTTCACCTGCCTGCGCAAACCAGCAAATGCCACGACATGGATGCACTCAGGAGCCTGCACATCCGGCACACCTCGTGCTGCAGCAGCCCTGAGCTTTGCATGGCCACAGACGATGCATGACGTTTTAAGGATTCGCATGCACACACGCAGCCGCCACCCCAACTCGTGCAAGCTGCGGCACACAGCAGACTATAGCTGAGTCATAGGTTGCTGGGGTGCTGGCTGGCTCGCGTGTGCTTTTTTTGGGGTAGGAAGGGTTGGCACGATTTCAACAAGGCGGCGGCCCCATGTGACACGCATGATACACCACCCACTTGTCCAGCTTCCTCCATGTCTCGTCAGACCCGTCGCTTGCCAGCAGCATGTTCGAGCTATTGCTCGCTCGCCCCTGGAGCCTGCAACAAGAACCGTATCTCGTGGGCACGCCTTCTCAGAAACCAACTTGAGCCATAGGCATAGCTGGCGCACTTGGAGACGGCCGACAAGCTCGAAAACATAGCACCCGAGTCCGTTTCGTCTGGCTCTGGCCCTGGGCTTGAGCCACGACCATCGTTTGGAGCAGCACGAACCAGTGAACGGCCAATGCGAGCTGTTATGTGAACCCGGCCAGCAGGAGCAGAGCTTAACACCGCATGATGCCTCGAAGCAACTGGGGTTTTGTGTTTCGTCGAAATGCTATGCATATCTACACTGTGTATTGTAAAGCCTGACTGAAAGTTTTGAGCATTGGTCCCAAAGCCAAGTCGATCTGGGTCCAGATCGCGGTTTTGGAAAAGAATGACGCTGTGGGTGGAACGTGGGCCCTGCAACCGCCCCCGCCCCTGCCACGGTCAAACCGCATAGGCTGCAATGGACGCGTGAGCAGCGCGACCGTTTCCTCCAGGCAGTGAATCACTTGGGGGGCCGTGACAAGGCGACGCCCAAAGGTATTCTGCAGCTGATGGGCGACGACGGGCTCGAGTATAAGCACATCAGGGGCCAACTGCAGCAGTACCGCGATGATCCGCAGAAGTACCGCGCCAAGCCCTGAGTGAGTACGCCCTGAGTGTAAGCCCTGAGTGATGGACGTTGCTGCAAATCGTTGCTTCGTTGCTGCAAATCGGATTGGCTTCGGATTGGCTTCGTTCCCTATCACATCAGCGTTGCATCGGCCCCTGTTCCCTGTAGCTCAACCTTGAGGCTACGAGGACATGGGTGTGGAGGTGCGAGCTGCTCTGTAGTTTAGTAACTCACGGCAAACTGTAATCGTTTTATGTGTTCTGAACAATGGACACAGGACAAAGCACCGGCCGCTGGCGCCGTGTGCATGCTGCCTTTCCCTGATCGATACTATGCTGCGGCCAAGTTCATTGCGCTGAACCCTCCAGGTACGATCTGATGAACTTATAGATCAGCGCACAATTTGCTGTCGCACCTACCTGGCACGAGGCAGCGAGGGGGAACGTAAGCGGGTTTCCAAATGAGTGTAAGAGCATAAGTTGCTGCAGCACCCTAGATTTCAGGTGGCGTGGGTGGCACCCCCATGCTGAGCGCGGGCGATAGCGGGCGCAGATGCCCGCGATGCCTCGCAGTGCTGCATGTAAACTGTTTTTGGTTTGCCAGCGCAGTCTGTACAGGCGTGGTCGGAGCATGGCAAGCTGCCCTGCGTGTGGACTAAGGAGCCGCACAGCGCATTGCACTGCAAGCACAGCATGTTCCCTTGCATTCGAATGCCAGCACCATCTGCAGCACAGCGCCATATGCCCTGCTGCCAAGCAAGCCCCCATCGCTTCAGTGTTGTCATCACACCTGCATGCATGCCACACAGGCGCCAAGCCCTTGGGCCATGACGCACAGCTACTGATCTACGCACTGGGGCAGCAGGTTGCAGAGGGGCCGTGCAACACGGCAAAGCCGTGGGGGTGGAACGTGGTGGAGTCGGCCAAGCACACGGTGAGATAGATCAGCCATGGACAGTACTCTGGGTGTTGTCTGGTGTCACTATGTGTACGATATGCATGGTCAATTGGTTTCAGAACACGGTGCCTTCACAGTTTTCTCATCTCAAGAGCAAGGTTGCATGTGACCATCACCCACTGGCATGCACAGCACAGCCAACCGTCACAGCTGCGATGGCCTGCGCTGGGGTTGCAGCGCTGCGGGTAATACAACCCAACCACATGCTTGATGCGATTTTCACCGGCAGGCATGGAAGCAGCTGGGCAGTATGCCAGCCATGGAGGCGATGCGGCTGTACGTCCGCACGGTGGATGAGGAGCAGGTGTGGCAGCGCTGGCATCTCTGTAGTGTTTTGTAGTGGGGTGTGTGCGTATTTGGGGGGGTGGGGTGACGAGATTTGGGGGGTGGGGAGCAGGGGCGGGTCTCTTTTCCAGTGAGCTGTAAGACGAGAGTCACGGAGGAAGGGGCAAGACTGGCCATGCAGTACGCCATGAACCTTGAAGGCCAGGCGACCTATCCCTGAGGGAAACCTTGCTACGTGCCTTCCAAAAAAGGAGCATAGTACAACACAAAAACCTCGATCTCTCAGACGGGTGGCTCCGTCTCCGTCACTGCCCTGGACCTGCACCACGTGCCCCTGCAGCCTGATTGGTACGCACTACTGCTCAAGGAGGAAGCCAACCCCTCCAAGCCTGCTGCTATTGCCGCTACGGCCGGGGACGGCGGCAGTACAGGCGGTACAGCTGCTGCCCAGCCCGCCATCTCGTACGCGCGTGAGCTCGTGTGGACACAGGTGCCCGCGGGGGCTGTGGGCCCCGAGGGGCGGCGGCCTGTGCCGCGTTACGAGCACGGAGCGGGTCTGGTAGGCAGCGGCGTGTATGTCGTGGGCGGCAACTATGGTGGGTGCTCGGCTAGGTACGACCAGGCATGGCTGACCTGGCTGTCCCTAGCTTTGGTTCCATTCCACCTGTCACAGTGGGGCCCTTGACAGCCCACCATGTAGCATGTACCTGCAGGACAAGGCACATGGCCTTGGCCCTGCTCCTGCAGCATGGTGCCCCCCCCCCCAACACCATCGTCACCTGCAATGCTGCATGCCTGCATGACATGCAGTGTCCTTTGACCTGCCAGTTACTTGATATGATTTCCTTACAATGGAGTAGTGCGTGCATGTCCCTCGGCCTGTCCCCATGGATAGCATGGTGTGTGCGCCCCTGCCTGACTGTACTGCAGCCGGGCGCTACTTGTCAGACATGTGGCGGCTGGACACCCACAGCCTGACCTGGAGCCAGCTCAGCCCCGTGCCAGCATCCCTGCCGCACGGTGATGCTGGCGGCGGCGGCAGCGTTGGGGGCGCCCCAGCGACTGACCCTGGGCATGGCAAAACAGGCGCCGCGACGGATGCTGGGGGTGTGCAGGGTGGCCATGCGGTGGGCCTGGGGGCGAGCGCGGGTCATAGCGTGACCGTGTGGGGCTCCAAGCTTGTCATACTGGGCGGCCACGTCAAGGTGCGGGGTGGGGGAAGGAGCTGTTGTGCGCGGTTGCCCTGTCCCACATGGTAGTCTATGGCTGGCTTGCCATGTGCTCGCCTGGCAGCACACTTGGGATGGGGCGCAGCTGAGTTGAGTTTGGATGTGTTCACGGTGTCTGTCGCATGCTGGCTGCTGGCGGAGTGCCCGATGACCGCATGCATGCCATGAGGCCGTAGCAAGCTCTGGGCCAAAAATGCACACAAGCTGCTGCGAGTGCCCGTTTTTGCACACACAGTATGAACCAGTGTGTATGGGCTCATACACACTCTGCATGCGCCTGCACCCAATCCTTGTCCAGCTCATGTTTTTTACGTCTCTACGCTCATACACCACTCTCAGGGTTCTTGACGTTCATCTGACGTACACATATCCGCACACGATTCCACGCGCACGCAGAAGGAGAGCAAGCATGACCTCATGCAGGTCCATCTGTATGACACAAGCGCCAACACTGTGTGGTCACCACGCACGCACGGCCCCACCCCGCCTTCACGCGGCGGTCACAGCGTGAGTGATGGGGCAACTGCACGGGTGGCGAGGGCGTTATGCCACCACTTGCTGTGACAGGGGGCACCAGTGTGGTGTCATGCCTCATGCGGCTTACACACATCTTTGCGCCATGATGGGCGTACGATGTAACCCCCCCCCCCCCACACGCACACACACACATACGTGTATGCATGCACTGTACAGCACACATGCACTGTACTGGCTACAGAGGAGGGGCTGGAGCTCCGGGTGTCCTCAGGGAGCCTCATCTGGGGCTGTGGCTGATGTATGATCTCTGAATGCTTGTACTGCTTGTGTATGCGCGCATGTGCGGTACAGGCCGTACTGCTGGGCGGCTCCAAGCTGTACGTGTTTGGGGGTGAGGATCCTGTCCGCCGCCCGCTGGCCGACCTACACTGCCTGGACCTGGAGGTGTGCAGTGGGGTCCAGCAAGGTGCAGCAGGCCCTGCAGCTGCGGCTGCCACGTAGCGTGTTTCTCTTGTTGTTGTTTTTGGGGCCTTGAAGGGGTGGGAATGGGGTGCAGGTGCTGCTGTGGTCCATGACCTGCAGTGCCACCTCCAGGATGCTGCAGCATCACGAATGCTGCTCGCCCCGGCCTGCCCCCGCATCAACTCCCAAGAAGCTCCCGGGGATTCTTGTGCCGCTGCCTTTTTGTGCATCCTCCGGCTGCAGACCATGACATGGAGCGGGCCTCTACAGCCAGCGGGCAAGGGCCCTGTCGCCCGCTCCGCCCACACAGCGGGGTCATACCTGGGGCGGTACATGCTTGTGTTTGGAGGTACAGCCCCTGCCCACACGGTGCTGTACACATTCCGGCATTACTTGGCTGCGCCTCTGTGCTCTGAGCCTGCTACATGATTGGGCTCCTTCTCATGTAGCCATGGCTTCCCTTGATTGCCTGCACTGACAAGAGCCTGGCTCGGCTGTATGTGCTACCCTGGATGCGACAATATTCATATCCTAGATGCAACAATGTTCATATGCTGATTTCTGCTACCAGATGGCTGTTGCTGCACCTACTACCAGCTGTCGCTGCTGCCACTACCACTGCTGCCGCTTCCAATGGTGCCGCCAACACTATGATAACATTACTACCACTGCTGCTGCCATGCATGCAGGTGGCTCCATCGCGACGTGCTACTCTGATGTGCATGTGCTGGACACACGTGCGGCTGGAGTGGAGGGTGGCCTGCGCTGGATTCAACCAGCCATGCAGGGCCCGGCGGTGCGTGGGCCTGGAACCCTGGATTCTTATATATATATGTATATATATACATATATATACATATGGATATATATGTATATATATACATATGGATATATATATATGTATATATATACATATATATACATATGGATTCTTATATATATGTATATATATGTATGTATATGTATATATATATAGAGAGAGAGTTCTTCTGTGTAGTGCGGGCGCCGGCTGTGCGCCTGACTCTGGGGATGCCATGTCAGTGTAGATTGCTTCAGGCATCAGGGACTCCAGCTGCACCATCCCAAGGCTGTGTTGTGTTCTTGTGGTCTCTTGTCTGCATGTCTAAGGCACTCGGACTGGTCCAATCGTGTACGGGGGCTTGAGCTGCTGCATGCGACCAGGCCGCCTGAGATGAACGCAACAAACACATCAGACGCATCACAGACAGACGCAACAGACACAGCATATGTAGCCTCCATGCTTGTGCTGAGTATTACTCTCATAAGCTGTGCTCCCATGTTGGGCCACAGGTGCTTCCACGCGCAGGCCACTGCTCTGCAGTCGTTGGGGATGCGTGGTACGTGGTGGGCGGCGGCAACAACATCAAGGGTGCGTGCAAACACTGTGCGTCAGTCATTGCTCGGATGTATGGGCATGTAGACAAACGCACTTAGGCGTGGGCATTTTGCAGCATGTGGAGCGCACACTCTGCTTGCTGTTGTTGCAGCTGCCTTCTGCACGTGCATGCTGGTGATGCTTGGGCGAGGCGCAGCCCCTACATTCATCTCCACATATGCACTCGTTCATAGCTGCGGGGGCCTTGCCAAGCAATTGTCACAGTCATCGCTGCTCCTTCAGTCGACACCGATGTATCCGTGAGCCATTTCTGGTTCCTCAGGTCGTTCAGGCAGGAGGGTGCGCTGTCTGCGTGAGTGCAGGTGTGACTGACCTCATCGCCCTGGACCTTCGAGGCCTGGCATCAGTGGCCGCACTCGAGAGCAGCCCCAACGCCCCCAGCAAGCTCCCAGCCCCCGTGCTCATGTGGCACACTCTGGCCACCACGCCCCCACGTGACCCCCTCTCCTCAGAGGGTGTGACACTCATGGTGCTGCAGCAGGCCGAGCCAGCCACCGGCAGTAGCGGCAGTAGCGGCAGTGGCGGCGTGGCAGGCCCATCATCGGCCGCCTCCTCGAAGACGACCGCTGGTACTGCTGGGAAGGGAGGCGTACTGCTCGCCTTCGGCGGTTACAATGGAAAGTACCAGAACACGGTGTCGGTGTTGCGCACGCCGCCAGCGCTCGCTGCAGCGCCTGAGCCGATCCCGGCTGCTGGGACACAGACCAAGGCGGCGGGGGCTACCAACACTGCCCCGGCCACCAAGCCAGCGGCCGGGGCAGTGGCAGCACCAGCGGCAGCGGCGGCCGATGCATCAAAAAAGGCAGCGGCCGCGGACGCCAAGGCGGCATCAGATGCAAAGGACAAGCAGATCGCTGAGCTGAAGGCTGCTCTGGAGGCTGCACGCAAGGTGGGCTGTTGCTTTCCTTCCCTCCTGTGAATCTTGAAATTGTGGACAGCTGCAGTATTGGGCATTATTGGATCCATCTAGCCAGCATCTCTGGGAGCGGCTCCCGTCGCCCATGTCATACTTGGGTGCCATGTGAGCACCTGGAGGTGTTGACATGGCACCCAAGTATGGCATGGGCAAATGGAGCCGCTGTCTGACCAGGTGATACCACAGCCGGTTATAATAAGATGGTGGGGGTCTTGTTTCTGGATGTCCTGCTGCTGAGAGTTGGCCTTCACAGTCTTGCGCCGCCCGAGGAGGCCCCTGGAACCAGTGTTGCTTGTCTCCATGGGGCAACGCTTTATGTATTATGTTGAGCAGAGGGTTGACACGCCCGTTTAACATGGAGGCTGTTATGGGTGTAAATGAGACGAGGGCGCATGCCCTGCGCTGGCCACTTGCCGCACCACCGTCCCGTGCCCTGCGACCGCAATGCAACTGCAGGATGCGGAAGCCGCCGTGTCCCAGGCGGCAGCTGCAAAGGAAGGCGGGGCCGCTGAGCTGGCGCTGCTGCGCAAGCAGCTCGCCACGGCGACTGCACAGCTGGAGACAGCGCAAAAGGTGAGGGCTCTCTACCCTACCTGTGCTCAGCGATTGCGGCATGTGTGCTTATGTGGATGAGGGGGGAGGGAGACGGGGGGGTTGGGGGTGGGGGGTGGGGGGCCGGGGTGTTGGCTGCTCGGCTGGCATGGCTGCAGACCTTGCAAGTGAGGGGCTCACGGAGAATGCACTTTCAGAGCTGCTGACCGCTTGTTTGCATCGGAATACTTGCCAAAGTGTGACTGCCGTTGGGTTCTGATTACAGCTTTTGTAATAGGACATCCTTAAAACCATCCTTTAGCGTTTAGGCTTGCCTTCAGACAAGGATGTGAGTGCCTGTGTGCCTGTGAGCGTCACAGGGCGTGGAGGACGCGCGCGCTGCACTGGGGCGAGAGAGTGCGAAGGTG
>BDCZ01000259.1:21978-38827 GCA_001662365.1 Chlamydomonas applanata | reverse complement strand
GTGTGTGTGTGTGTGTGTGTGTGTGTTGGTTACATCGTACGCCCATCATGTACGCCCATCATGTGTGTGTTGACCCAGGGTGGCTGACTTTGGCCATCGACCGTTGACTTTGACTTTGACTGTTGACTTTGACTTTGATCATTGACCACTGGCTTGAGGGGAGGTCACCTGCAGCCGGTAGCCCCAAGGCCGTCGGTGTGGCTATGGCTTGTGTAGCATGCAGAAACCCTCTGCGAGTGGCTGTGATGCAGTCATGCAGTTGACGGACCCGCCTTGCTGCGTGACCATGCGCGCACTCATTACACCCATTACATTGCATTCCACTCATCAATCATCATTCAACACACTCATGAATTGTACAGGTGGCTGAGCTCCAAAAGGCTCTGGGTGCCGCTGCTGAGGAGCGCAAGGAGCTGGAGGCGCTGCGGCGGCAGGTGCGTCAACCTTTTTTACGCTGGCTTTGGCTTTGACTAAGACCTTGATCTCAGCTGTGGCTGTGGTTCGTGGCCGCGGCCAACTGCGGAGGTTGAAGGCGCTCGCAGGGCGGTGTAGTTGAGGGCGGGCCCATCTTTGACAGCATGGGCTCGTTGAGCACAGCATGACACGCAGCGGCAGTGCTGCATGAGGCGAAGCAGGTTGGGGCTGGGAGGTGGGGAGGGTCAGGGAGATCATGCCTGAAACACTGGCAGTGAGCAGCGTTCAAATGCAGCACACCAAGCACCCTCACTGGGCGCCATGCATCTCTGGCACGTGGACAGCGCTCAGATGCAACGCAGAATGCACTGCCGCACCCGCACCAGCCGCCATGCACTCTTGGCATGCATGGCATGCATGTTGTTCTGGACACCTGCTGTGTGCAGGCCAAGGAGGCAGAGGCGAAAAAGGCGAGCAGTGGTGGGCTGTGGGGCTACCTGAGCGGAGGGCAGCAGTAGTAGATCATGTGGTGTGTGGACTGTACCGCCCCAAGCTGGGATGGGCAGTACAAGGTAATAAGTTTGGGGATGTGCTGGGGCAAATCTTGGTTCTGCAGGGGGTCTGTGGCTGATCAGGGCAAGGTCCAGTGGCCGGTTCAGCACCACCCAAGCAGCAGTATAGGTTTAAGTTGTCTGAGCACTGCAGTCACCTGGCGCTATGGCTCGCAGAGACTGGCGGCAACGGCTAGGGCTGAGCATTGGGCAGTACAAAACTGGATATGACGCATGCAGGATCCTTTAGGTTAACGGGGAGTGATGGTGTAAGGAGTGATGTTTGCTGTAACACTGTGGCAGCCTGCTACTGCCTGTCTAGCACATGTTACATGGGCCAGCGGTCAAGAGCTGAGGAGGGCTCGTGTGTGAGGTGATGGTTGAGTACCAGAACAGACTGGAGCGCCCTCCCCCGCCCCCTCCCTCATGCTTCACTGGGCATTAGCTGCTCAGTCCTGACACCAGCTTGGCGGCAGAGCCTGCACAGATGGAGGCCGCCTTATCTGGTCATGGTGGCTTACCTGGTGTATCACATCCACAGCTGATCATGAGTCTACCAGCCGCTAGGCATGGCATTGCAACTTTTTATGGCTCCGACGCATGCAGGGTTTCTCATCGTAGCTTACAAATATCTACTACTCCTTTGCGAGGTTTCCTGTCCAGCATGCTGCCTGCTATGACGCCCCAATGAGCTTCACAAGACCTTGTAACACATGGGGAACACAGCTCTTTGTCAGGCCGCTTGCTGTTCAGCTGCTTCCACTCAGCCGGCCCTAGATTCTTGTACCTCTGCCTTCTTGTACCCTCTCGCCACCTACTTTGCTTGCTGTTTCTACCTATCGTATGGTATGATACTCGTGCTTGAAAGGACCGCACAATGGCGCCAGTCCCTTCAAAACCTGCTCCTTGTACTGCCATGTGCTCCTGCCTACCAGACCCCAGACTACATGCCCTCCAAACCTTGAGCGGTACTCTGCCAATGCACAGCTAACAAACCTACAAAGCACAGGCCTGTCTGATGCGATCCAGCTGCGGCCGCTGTAACTTGCAGGCGTGTTGGGGCACTTATCCATTCCCTCTGTCTGCAGATGCATATGCAGCTTGTCACCCCAGAGGAGGCATCATGATGTGACACAGCAGGCTGAACAGATCACCAGGACCAGCTACATGCCCTTTGCCACATGCCACCTTGCATTATGATATGCCAGTCTCATGATGCAGCTGCTGATTCCCTCCACCTGCACACCAACAACAGGCAGCCCACTCTGCCAGCAGTCTGTCTGCACACAGCCAGCCAGCCAGCCAGCCCTGACCCTGAACCTACACCCACTCGCCCTTATTCATGCAAAGCTTCCAAACCCAGCGGGTCTGTGGCCCCTCAAAGCCACCAGCAGGGAAGTAATGGGGACAGGCCTGGGCGAGCTGCATAGTCCATTGGCTGCGCTCAGTGAGCCGGCAGTGAGCGCTAGCGGCGCAGCTTACTGTGGGGTTTCCGCAGGCACCCATGGCTTGCGCGCCGCGAACAGCAGCCGCCGCAGCTCGCGCAGCCGCTGCACGGGCTCCAGTCGTACTGCCGGGTCCAGCAGCTCACAGGCTGCTAGCACTACACCCTCCAACTGATCCAACCGAGCAGCGCACACTGAGTCTTGCTGCCCCCCAGCTGCTGCTGTGGCTCCGCATGGCCCCACACCGTCCCCTGCAGCCCCCCCGGCAGCTGACACCTCGTGTGTAGGGTGCCAAGCTGCAGGCACCCGCTGGGCGCTGGCGTGGAGGGAGGCGGGCGCGTGTGGGGCGGACGTGGCTGCGAGCCCTGCAGCAGGCAGCCGGCGGAAGGCCCCCGGGCTCGCTGCTCGAGCTCCTGACAGAGATAACCCTGTAGAGGCGCTCCCCATCTCATCCGCAGCCGCTGTCAGGCCCTCACCCAAGAAGGAAGCATCAGCAGCACCGGGGGAGCAGCCCAAGGAGTGGGCGCTGTCCGGCGGTGCAGCGCCCGGCACGCCCGCTCCTGTGATCCCCACTGGGCCCCGGCCAACTAGATGGGCCAGCCGGCCCAGGATCCCTCCCTCCCCTGAAGGCCCTGAGGCACCTCCCACGGGCACACCCCCTGCATCTATTCCAGTCCCAAAGCCGGCCAGCGCTGCGGCCACAGACATGCCGACCCCCATTCCGCCGACAGAGCCCGCGTGGCTGCTGCCGCCCCCGTCCGTGTCAGCAGTGCGGCGGAACATGGCGTTGCCATACATGACGGCGGCGCCTGGGCCGTCCGCCTCCCCGTCGCCATGCGCCAGCGGTGACGCCAGTTCCATGTCGTACCGCAGGCCGCTGTGCACGACAGACTGAGGCGTTGTACCGCCTAGCGGGCCCCCCGGCAGCCCGGCTAGCTCGCCAGCCGCAGCCGCAGCCTCTTGGACGCCACCAGGCGTGACACAGTGCGCATTTGTGGCGCTGGCCGCTGCTGCGGCAGCCGCAGCCGCCGCGCTCATGCGGACCATGGGCACCATGGTGGCTGACGTGCAGGACGCGTTCGAGTCCGCGGTACCGCGGGGCAGTACGCCCCTGGCGGTACAGGCATCTGCTGCCACGCCAGCCCCAGCTGCTGCTGCTGCTGCTGCACGCCCCACCACAGGTGACGCGCTGCCCAGGGGCGCCAAGGGGGATCCACCCCCCAAGGTGACCTCTGAACCAGGGGAGGATGCATCTGAGGGAGACGGCAGGGGTGGCACCTGGTGCATGGCCACGGCCTGCTGGCCCACATCATCACCCAGTGTGCCTGGCAGGGCGGGGGGCAGGCAACCAGGTGTGGGGAAAAGAGTGGCCGGGGTGGTCGGGGTAGTGGTGGCAGCGGCAGCGGGAGGCTCCACCCCGGCCGCTGCCCCAGCACCACCAGCCAGCACGCCGCCGGTGTGGGGGCCAGCCTGCTGGGGGGCTGCAGTGCTGGTTGTGCCGGCCATTTGTGTGGTTGTTGTGTGCTCGGAGCTGGTGCGGCCTTGACCACGGCCGCCTGTGCCGCCAGCTTCACGCTGCGCAGCGGCAGTGGCCCCTGCGGCCGCCGGCACAGATGTGCGTGCCAGCTGCGGCTTGGGCTGGGCGGGCGGGTGGCGAGGGGCCTGCGCGCCCCACCCTTGCCGCGCCGCGCCCGCCACGCCCCCTGCCGTGCCCCCCGCACGCGCCGCTCCCGCCACGCCCGGCTTCAGGGGCGGGGCAGCCACAGCCACCGCTGCCGCTGCTGCTGCGTGCTTGGCGCCCGGCCGCTGAACGCCTCCTGTGAAGGATTGAGCGCGCACGCGCTCCACAACAGGGGCAGCACCACCATCATGACTGAGCCCAGCCCCAGCTCCGGCCCCGCCCGCCTTCTCTTTGAGCCATGCCTTGGCACGGGCCTCCTCAGGGGAGCCCCCTTCCTGTGCCTTCTCCCCGTCCTGCGACACACCTGGAACAGCTACAGCACCAGCCGCTGTCCCAGCCTCTGCGGCTGGAGCTGCAGGTCGCGCCGCCGTCGCCTCCGGCCCTACGGCTGCAACCTTGCTGCTATGGCCCCCTGCCTCCGCGGCCCCAGCGCCTGCCGCAAGCGGACCACTGGTTGCATCCTTGGCCCCGCGGTCCTTTCGGCTGCCGCCCACTGCATTTGTCACAGCCGCCGCCAGCCCGCCCGCGATCGCCTGCCGCACCTTGGAGCTCAGCGCCTTGCGCAGGGACCGGAAGTTGGCCTGGATGTCTGACCCGCCCTTTGCCCCCGCCGCCGCTGCAGCCACGGCTGCCTTCTTTGCCGCACGCGCCACAGGTGCCGCAGCTGATGGCATTGGCGCCGCAGCTGCTGCGGCAGCAGGAGGTAATGCTGCCACAGCATCCACGCCTACGGCAGGGGCGCTGGCAGTGGCAGGGGCGGTGGTGTCCACAGCGCTGGGTGCTGTCCAGCGCCTGCGCGCACTCTGCTGCATGTCATCCCCCTGCCCACCTTCTGTCTTCTGCAGCTTGTGCACCGGCCCGTCACCGCCGCCGCCATCACCTTGGCCCTCCGCTTGCGCATGCGCCTCCTGCAACCTACAAGCTGGCAGCGTGCCTGAGCCCCACGTGCTGCTGCCAACGTCCACTGCCGCAGCTACTGCAGCCATAGCAGGCTCTGCCACCTGTGCTGTCGCCGCTACTGCTACAGCCGCCGGCTCCATCATCACAGGCGCAGGGGCGTCCGCCAACGTTACAGCCGCGGGCGCAGCTGGGGCCGCACCAGGCGCGCTGGTCCGCCGTGCGCGCACTGCTGCCGCTGCAGTGGTGGCAGCTGTGGCGGTGGCACTGGCTCTGGCGGCCACAGGCGCGGACGTGCGTGGTCTTACCGCCACGGCCGCGGCACGTGCCGCAGCGGCCGCAGTGGGCCTCAGGAGCCGCGACGCGCCGGCTGGAGCAGTGCCAGCGCCAGCAGCCGGTGGCCCCGCACCAACTGATGTTGATCGCATGCCTGCCGCTGGAAGTTTGACTGCAAAGGCTTGCCCGTCTGCCCCGGCGGCGCGCTGCGTGGCCCCAGAGGGCGGCTGCTGCTGGCCCACGAGTGGCGGTGCAGGTGGTGGCGCATGCTCCGCTTCTGCATGCCATGCACGCTTGGCCCCCGCATGCACGGCCGCTGGCTTGCTGCTCGAGCCCGCCACACCCGGCGTGATGGGTGCTGCCGCAGCGGCCGTGCGTGTGGCCCGGGGGCGCGCCCCAGCGGCTGCTGCTGCACTTGCCGGCCGCGTGCTGCGCGCTGCTGTGCTGCGTGCGGCGGCCCGATCCTTCAGAGGTGTCTGGGCAGACCCACACTCCGACACCACGCTGTGCGTTGGGCTGTCATGGGTGTCCGCATGCTGCGGCTGCGTGCCGGCTGTGGCTGGGGTGCCAACATCGCCCTGCCCTCCTGTTTGCCCCTGGCTAGAGGGCTCCTGAACCCTTGATACAGCAGGCCCAGGAGTCCATCCCGCAGCAGCGGCAGTAGCGGCGGTAGCGGCACCTGTGCCAGGCTGGCGGCCAAAAAGCACTGGGGTGGGCGCACCTGACGAGGCTGCAGTCCCTGAGGGCACCAGAAGGCTGAAGGCGTGAGGTTTGGGTGTGATGGGTGCGGCCTCGTGAGGGCCACCTGTACCTGCCCCCTCTGGACCTGGCAGTGACATGGCTGGGCCACCACTCGCAAGTGTGTCTGTGGTGGTGAGCAGGCTTGGCGTATGCGGCTGGGTGGGCAGCGGGGTTGGGACGCCTGGGGCCGGCAGCACAGGCGGGGGCGTAGCAGCTTCAAGCGGTGGCACCTCCCCAACAGCCTGCAGCACCCGGCCCAGTGTGGCAATTGGATCCTCCCCAACCAACATACCAACCGCCACCGGAGCTGCTGCGTCCACTCCGGTGGGCCGTGCCACACGTGGGCCAGCCAAGCCTGCCCTGCTAGCATGGGTCCCAGGCTTGGCCCCAGCAGCCACCGGTGCCGCGCCTTTGGCCGCTGCTGCTGCTGCTGCTGTTGCTGCTGCTGCGCCGGCCGTAGCGGGGCGCGCTGCACCCACGCCGGCTGCTGCGGTTTTGAGCCCCCCCCGTGTCGCTCCCACAGCCACGGCCGCAGCGGCGGCAGCCGCCCGTGCTGCAGCATTGGACCCTGTAGCTGCTGCCGTGCCGCCGGCCGCTGGCTGCGCCTTCGCCACGGGTGCGCCAGCGCCCATGGCTGCATGCGCACCCCGTAGTGCCCCAGCCGCCGCTGTCGCATGCCTCGCGTCCGCCTGCTGAACTCGCCCATGCTGCTTCTGGTGCACATGCGGGTGCTGGTCTATGGCCGGCCCCGCCCCTGTACCCCCTCGAGCCGGCCCAGCATCCGCCACTGTCCTGGGTGCTGCTGCCTCTGCACCCGTGGGACTGCCGGGCTGGGACAGCTCAGATGCCCCAGGCGTGGCGGGCACCTCGCTCAGCACGTAGGGCGTGGTGGGCATGGGCGCCAGATGGATACCTGCGGCAAGGCAGCACCCACCAGGGAGACCGCCACATCAGCGCGGGTGTTCCATGTCGACTTGGATATGATAGCGCCCACCTTTGCAAGAAAGGTATCTTTTGCATACCCACACGGCAGTTCACACAAGTGCAAGCGCACACGCCCATGGCTGCATTGGTGGTCAGGCAATGATGGCATGATCGCAACCATTACGAGGAGAAACTCAATGATGCCAGCCATGCGTTCATCGTAATCCTCTCACAAGCCATCCACCTGGCTGGGACCCAGCAAGCAGGCCTGGGTATAGGGCACACAGCCAGTCAGCCACCACCACTGCATGTGCACACAGCAGGGAATGAAAGGGACAGGAGCCCAAGCCACTTACCCGGCTGCAGTTGCCGTGCCAGGTTGCGCGCCTCCACCACGAAGGGCTGCATGGACGGCACGGCCATGAGCTGCCGTACGGTGGGCCGGTGCACGGGGTCCTTCCTCAGCATGCTGCACACACGTGGGGGCAACGCGAGGGGCAGCACTTGCCGGTTGATTGGGCGGTTGGTTGGTCATCTGGGTTTGAATCGAGAGGCGAGCGCGGCTGTACGCGTGCTGAGCTTTTATGCATGGCACACGCGTCCTGTTCTACCCGCAATGGGTTTGTGCATTTAAAAGCATTCATAACAAAAGTATTGTCGGACTCAAGGGGATCAGGCACCAGCACTGCGCACCTCTTGATGACTGCGTGCCAATCATCAGAGAACCCAGCCGGCAGCGGCGCCACACCTGACTTCTTGATCTTGTGAATCAGGCCATGCTGCGGCCAGCACACGCCGGTGACACAGAGGTGGCGGAGAGTTGACACAGAGGATATGAGAGAACACAAAGGGGTGTGTGGTGGAGGCATTGGTTAGGAGGTACGTGCATCGCGTTTGCGTCAGTATGTGGAAGGCCCGACATCACACACCCTCGTGCCATGCACGGAACCTCGGGTGCATGTGCACGTGAGCCATGAAGCTCAGACGCATGGACGTATCGCTGTACAGCACAGGCAGCCGCCGCTGGTACACCGTACTGCCTGGTCACATACAGTACTCGTAAGCACTACAGCCTGGCAAGCGGCCGGGAGGCCCTGCCCAGATGCACACACCAGATTGAACGCGTTGAAGGGCGGCTTGAGTGCTGTGAGCTCATACATGACGATGCCCAGCGACCACACGTCTGTCTGGTGGCTGTAGCCCTTCTGGCCCAGCAGCTCAGGAGACATGTAGTGTGGGGTGCCCACCTGGTAAGTACAGGTGTGAGAAGGGGAGTGTGTGTGCGGGGGGAGAGCTGGAAAAGTGAGAGGGGAGTGTGCCAGTGGTGTGTGCGGGTCGCGATGCAGAGTCACGGACAGGAAGGTGTGTGCACACTCTGCCAGTGCCCGATGCTCCGCTGGGTGCGTGGTGTGCGCACACGCCCGCACGTGCCCCACGCCAGCTTTGTACGCCGGCGGTATATGAACATGCCCGGTACATGAGAGCAGTGCGCACGCGGTATGCAAGCAGTACACAACCGGCACCTAAGCAATGCACAAGCAGTGCGGTACGACACATGCATATGCCATACGGTGCGCATAAAAGGCGGCCAACAACCAGCGGACGCGCACCAGCGATTGGTCATGAGCGGAGCCATGATCCGCCGCATCTTTCACGCTCGCCAACCCAAAGTCGCCCAGCGCCACATGCCCCTCAGCACATAGGAAGATGTTTGCGGCTTTGATGTCCCGCTGCATGTGTGAGAGTTGGTCGTAGAGTTGGAGGTGATTGCAGGACATGGTAAGGAGGGAGCAAGCACTAGCTCTTTGAACCAAAACCCCGCACCTCACCCAGCACCAGCACGACCAAGCCAGTAAACAAGGCCCTGAGCACCAGGCATCCTCGCACACGAATTGTACAGCGTGGCAACCGCTGCAAGGAGGGCCACAGACCCCAGCCCCAGCATGTCTGCACTTATGCGTCCAGCCCAGGGTCTCGACCAGCCCTCAGCGCTGTGCTCAGCCCTGACTTACGTGCAGCACGCACTGCGACTCGAGGTAGTCAAGTGCCAGCAACAGCTGCGCCAGCCATTTGCGCAGGGTGACCTCCTCCCACAGCTTGCCCTTGCGCTTGCCCATGAGCGTGTTGAGGTCGCCTGCGGGCGCGGGGTGAGTTGGTTGAGTGGCTGGTGGGCTGGCTGGTTGGTCAGCCAATGGCTGGCTGGGTGGGGTGGCAGCAATGGGGGGTGGGGGGTTGGGGGGGTGAAGGCGTGGCTTGATATGGGAGGTTGGTGGGGACAGTTGGGTGTTGATCGAGGGATGTGGGGAGTTGTCCCTGGTCGGGCACAGGGCTGCAGGTGCACGCAGCGGCACGCGAGACGCACAGCAGCAGAAAGGTGCAGCCACTGCCGCGATGGCAAGCAGCTTGGCAGTGGCTTCCCAATAAACAGATGCGCACCCTGCTCGCAGTAGCGCAGCACCACGTTGACGGTGTGGCCCTGGTGCACCCATGTGTCTACCAGCGGCTGCAGGGGCAGCAGAGGACACAGCTTAGCCTGCTGACATTTTGTGATTACGGGGGCCTCCGACAGCCAAACAGCCAGAGGGACAGCAAAGAAACAAAAAAAAACACAGACAGACAGACAACGGACGCACAGACAGATGAAAGGAAGGGTGGACAAGATAGGCGGGTGGGAAGGCAACTAGGAAGATGGGTGAACCGCGCACCACAATGAAGGGGAAGGACAGCGCCTGCATGAGCTTGATTTCTCGCAGGGTGGCCTCACGCTGCCACTGTGTCTGCCGCGCAAGCTTGATCCTGGAGGGCCGCATGGGGCACGTGGCACGCATGGAGAGCCGCCATGCAGGCGTTCATGAGCCACAGAAGTCGCATGCCGCATGCGCAGCGTGCGCCATGCCATGCATGCACTGCACGCTGACACCACGCTGCCCTCGCATGCGCCATGATTGTCATGCCAGCAAGCATGTCAGTGAGTGAGCCTGCACGGTGGGCTGTGGCCCGCTGCGCATGCATGCCATGCAGTTGCACAGATCGTCTGGTGTTGCACTGCATGGTGGCCCAGGGTGCCGCGGCATGCATTGCATGGGCTGTCCAAAGTAAGTTAGTGGTAATGGACGAGCTGCTTCAAACCCCGGTTGTGGCTTAGATTTTGTTACCCTCTTGCGGCGTCGTTATGCCAGCTGCTGGCATACAGCCCAACCCCATCGAGATCAGCATGCACCTTTTGAGCACCACAGGCTTCTCCCCGCCTCTTGGGTGCGCGAGGTAAACCTCTCCAAAGGCACCTTTGCCGATGGAGCCCCCGACATCGTATTGGCACTGCAGGGTGCCGAGTGTTCACAGGACCCAGCTGCTCAGTGCTTTCCGAGTGTTGTATAATGAAGCTTCGTAATCTGCGCGCAAACCTGGGGCGCCGAAGCGACGTCCTGCATTGTGCCTCCCTGCAACAGCTGCATCTCAAGAGTGCGACATTAGGCAATGTTGATTGCACCTCTCCCCTGCAGCCCCTATTGAAAAGCAGCACGCTGCATGTCTGCACGGCCATCTGTCACTTCATGACATATATCCCTCTCCTCACTCGCAGTGCAAGCTTCTTCCCCCCAAGCGCCCTATACCAGGGGGCATGCTATTGTTCGGGCACCTGGTGATAGGCTCTCTCTGTTCACTAAGTCTGGTCGGTTGGCCTGGACCTGTCAAGAAGCTGCGAGCGGCAGTTAGCCCTGTGGTGGACACACATACGGGCTCTGCCTGACAGTGCTGGGCACGGCCCGCTAGCAGGCTGCAGACCAGAGAACAGCACTGAGACACGCGCACAATCTGAACAGCGCAGATAGAGGACACAATTGACAGCAGGAGCAATGGGGCCGGCCAGCACGCTAGGCAGTGCGCGGCACTGGTTTGGAATCGCTGCACTCGCAGTGCTGCAGGCTGCGCACCTAGCTCGCGCATTCACTTCGCCTGCCCAGTGTGCGTGGGCTGCAGGTTCCAAACGCCCGCCAGCAAACTCGCCACTAGGAACATCAGTTGGCCGCAAGGCAGTGTGCAAGACACAGTGCAGTTGGGGCCAGGAGCCATCAAGGGGCACCCCTGCTGCATTGCTGCATGCGCCACAGCAGCGGCCGCTGCTGCAGCATCCGGAAGATGTCCAGTGATGTGCCGCATTTCTGCAGTGCTGTGAACGTGACTGACGCCCATGCCGATGGATGCATGTGGTGCCATTGCCCTGCTCCCGTCCCACCCACGATTCCATCACACCACCCTCAACCGCTCCGTTCAACCGCCTTTACTCCCCAAACCTTTCTGACCCCTGGATCTGCTGCAACAAAGCTGGGCATGCGCCCCATGCTCCCTCCACGCACCCCTGCATGCAGTGGCCGCGATCACCTTCATGCGTGACAACCTCCATAACAAATCGTCCAACTGGGCGAACGCGCTTGAGTCATGGACATGCCCCACTGGTAGGTGTGTGCAACTGTACTGTACTGTACTGTACTGTACTGTACTGCACTGTACTGCACTGTACTGTACTGTACTCGTGTACTGTGATGTACTGTACTGTCGTGCACTGTACTGCCGTGCACCACCACCCTCCACCTCCATGATCATCCCTTCTTCAAGTCATCATTGTTCACACATATCTCACACTTCGAAACTTGCCTCACGTGGGGCCGCAGATCCAACCATGTCAGCTGGCCCCTGTGATCCCTGCTCCACCGGCTGGAGTGGCAACTGGGAGCACATCCACTGCCGCGGCAGAGCTGGCCGTGAGTCCTCATTTCTGATTCCTTATGATCCTTCTCCAAGCCATGATTATATACAAAGCCATCCTTATTCTCATCAGTCGACAGATTCAACGACAGACTGCACACTGCACACTGCATCGCTGCGCCACGAGCGCAGCTTCAGACATGATGCAGCTTGCGTGCCATGGAGTTCTTGAGGCACCTAACCTTACAAGCATGCAGAGCCCATCACGCCATTGGCATCAAGCCCTGCCCTTTGGATCCCATCACCCCAATGCTGGGATGTAGCATGCGCACAGTCCCCTACTGACTGTGGACACAGACCTTGCTAGGCTTGCTTCCACGTAGACCTGATTACATGTAGACACGGCCGCCGCCAGCATAATAGTAATAACACGGAGTGTCACAGATGTGTCTGCATGCCGGAGCCTGACAGTCGTTATCCAAACACCATCACTAGCCGCCAGCGTGTCCATCCATATGCCACAGCCACACTTGTGACGCATGCTGCCGCCCTGCCTGCGCCCTGCCGTGCAGCGTACGGAGAGGGCAGTGTAGGGTCAGGCGATGGCTACGTCACCACCACTCACATCACGGTGCGCCCACCAACGCCTGCCGGTCCTCCGCTGAAAGCTTGCCAGTACAACATACGTATGGCTGTGCAGCCACGGCTCCCAGCAACTCTGATCCGCCTGCTCGCCCGCCCACCTGCCCACGCACATCACTCGCTCGTCACACATGGCCCATCGGCTCATGGGCATGAGCCTGCGGCACTGTCCTGCCAGCGGTACAGCTGCAATACTGCCTATGCCCGCCCCCGCCCCCCACCCCACGCCCCCCCGTTCCTCAAAACAAATGCTGGTTGAGATACCGCCCCCCATATACCTTTGTGTGTGTTGGTCACATCGTACGCCCATCATGGCGCATAGATGCCTGCCGCGAGACAGGATTAGCAACATTCGTTCTAGGCTTGTAGCTTCAAAAACTGTTTGTTATTGGTTAATGTCCATTGCGGCCGTGCGGCTTGTGTCCATCTCAATCAGCATTGTGTGTACCATATCCCCTGATGCCCAGGACATGAACCTTGATGGTGGCCCCTACCCCGAGTTCTGTGTGCTGAACGGGCTGCGGGAGTGGGACCTGGATGGGGGACAGGCCGCGGGCCCCTTCCCACGGTGCGTGGACTGTGGGAGGAGTGAAGGACAGCCAACAGGGAGCAGCCAGCAATAATCATCATGCAGGCCATGATCAGGCACACTTTAAGGTCAGGTCTGCGCTGTGTCGAAGACCTGCGGCAGTGCGGAGCTGTGGATGTGTGGGGAATGAATGACGCAGTGCGGCTTCCTTGCTGATCAACATAGCCAGTTTGTTAGAGAGGTCTGGCCCAGTGCAACTAACAACTGACCAACCAACCAGCCAACTGACCAACCAATCAAACGCCTTCCCTGAAGGTTTATCACGGAGCCATGGCCCAAGCCACGGGTCGGGGGCAACGGATCCCAGTGCATCCCAAACCTACAGGAGCTGGACCTGTCGTACAACAGGTCAGCGGGGTCTGACCCAGGGGCTGACCGTGTTTGACCATGTTTGACCAAGATGGGTGTATGCTTGCGCTTGCCCAGGTCTAGCTGTGCTTGATTGCTCGTCTCAGGTGTGGATGCGTGTACAACTCTACACCCCTTGAACGCTTAGCCCTTCAACTTAGCCCGCACGAGATTCTGCCATGATCTCACACCCCACCACACATCACAGGCTGACCGGCACCATCCCACCTGAGATCGCGCTCAAGACCAGCCTGCAGGAGTTCAAAGTAGAGTACAACTATGTGGGTGCGGCAGTTCAACAGGCAGTGCATTCATGCATGGCAGTACACGCGCAGACGCAAGCCAAAGCCGCAAAGGGTTGCTGTTTCACACTATGGGATTGACCAAGGTCGCACAATGCTATCAGATGGATGCGGTCCTGGCACTGAGTCTGGTCTTTCATCGCACCTGTAAAATGTGAATGCGTGTAGCTGACTGGCACGCTGCCCGCCGTGTTCGCTGACATGCCCTTCCTGTGGCGCATCCGTGTGGAGGAAAACAAGCTAACAGGCACACTGCCGGCACGGCTCAGGTGGGAGTCGCGTGCCGTGGTTGGGATTAGCGTGGGTGTGTGGCCATCGTGTCGTGGTGGTGGTGGCGGTGGGCGGGGTGGGGTGGGTTGGGAAGAGGGGAGGCACAGGGTGTCGTGCCCTTTGCATGTCTGTACTGCCTTGAGCTGCTGTACTGCTTTCCTGGTGCACTGCAGCTCCATGTCCAACCGCCTGAATGAGATTTGGTTGGACGGCAATGACTTCAGTGGCGACCTGTCAGTGCTGGGTGCGTAGCTGGGTGCACAATGCTTGCCTGCTTTCAGCTCAGGTTTCAGCTGCTGGTTCCAGCCCTCACTGTACTGCTGAATGACCTGGCACTACGATTAATTGTACTGCCTGCACAGATGCGTGTACCATTGCAGGCATGGGCCCAACGAGGGCTGGGGCAATGCTTTTGATCTGGTGCACATCCATGTGATATGCTCACTCATGTGGCTGGTGAACCCTGGGGTCCCAGAGCAGCTGTCGAGCAGCTGCCACGCACGCGTATGAAGACTATAAATCACACGTACCGCCTGCCCTCCCATGCACCACCTGTACTGCAGCCCCCCTGAAGCTGACATACGCCAAGGTGCACAACAACCCGCAGTTGTGCGGCATGGTGCCCGCAAGCGTGCGCTACGCGCATGGTTACAACCCTGCTGGCACACGGCTCGGACAGCCATGCTGATTCTAGCCGTCCTTAGGGGCTGTGTGTGGTGTGTCAGTTGGGTCCGTTTGCAGCGGCTTGCTGACGGATTGAACCGTCAGTTGGCAGGTGTTCTGCGGGGCCATGTGGCGGTTAGGCCCGTGAGTTTGATGGTGACTGCGCGTGTCTGCACGCACGTGGGTGTGGAGTGGAGTATGGAGCGGCACGAATATTACATACGAACGCTGCAGCTGCGGCTGTACAAAGTGCTGCACCTGGGCTGCATCAATCCATTGACACTGAGTGTAAGTTCTGACGTGGCACAGAGCATTATCTCACCAAGAATGGAGGCCCAGCATGACCCAACACCCAGAGTCTTCAAGACCACATGCAGATGGGCGCACGCAACGGTGGCCCGTTCAGCCGCTTGTGCGTGTGCTGCGGTGGCGGCCGCTGGCCCCCCTCGGCATTCCCCTCCTCACTCTCCTCCTCGGTCCTGCCCCCCTCACTCCGATCTTCACTCTCCTCCTCACTCCCCTGCTCGTCCTCTTTGCTCACGTCCTGCGTGACCCCTAAATCCGCTGACCCCTGCCGCCTCACACCCTCCTCGCCCCCATCCCCACTCATCTCTTCATCCAAGCACCTATCGCCTGCCCGCCCTTTTAACCCTGCTCCCTCAAACTGCTTTCCCAAGCTCTGAGGCCCCCGATGCTCTAGCCCCTGGAGCCCAGCGTCGTGCCCAGGGCCTGGCCCAGGGCTCCCAAGTGCCAGCACCCCCATCGCATCCCCGAGCGCCGGCCCAGCCACTGCCGTTCCAAGGCCCAAGGGGTCCACTGCCCTCTGGCTCCTGGCATGGCCGCTGCCCGAAGCAGTGCTCACGGGGTGTATGGAGGGTGCTGCCCCAGGCCCTCGGGGCGCCCGGCGGGGACGTGCAGCTGGCCGCACCATGACCACCTGTTCTGCTGATGCCTGATCACCACTGGATGCACCTGTTCCGACAATGCCCTGATGTCCAGACGACGGCATGGGGGTTACACTCCCTGAAGCGGCGGGCGCGCCCTGCGCCACAGCTGGTGCCCCGTCCGGCTCGTGCCCTTCCGCTGCCAAACCGCGCTCAACAGGTGCGGCCGCCGCTGGCACAGCATCGCGGCGTGCAGCTGCTGTTGGGGCAGGGGCAAGGTGGTTGGGGATGGCGCTCAGAGGCACGGGCTCTCCAGCGGCTGCCACCCGCGTGCCACAGCGTGAGACATCCAGGGCCAGCACAGGGCCTGGCAGCTGATTCATGGGTGCTTGTGAATTGGCTGGGTTGCTGCCACCGCTGCTGCCGCTGTTGCGGCTGCTGTTGAAAGGGGCCGGCGGGTCAGTACCGGCCCAGGGCTGCGGGCCGGCACCTGCAGGCCAGCAACACAGCACACGATCGACGCAAGCAGCACAGCACTTCAGGTGGGAGGTGGCGGCTGACAGGCTGCATGCATACATCATGTGCAGGCGCCAGGGCCACAGAGCTGCAGAGGTAACAAACCCCACAGAACCACCCATTCTGAGTGCACCCCAGTGCCTTTCATCCCTCTACAACGTGCCATGCTGCGCAACGTCCTCATCAGATCATATCTGTATAGCGTGATGTATGCTAGGGCATGCTACCAGCCAAGTCACTTCGATCTCAGGTCCACATTTCGCTCACCGGGGTCGTCCCACTCATACACATGCACGCAGCCATCGGTGCCGCCAAGCAGCAGCTGCTCCCTCGGCCGCCCTCCCCCGCGGTTGCCAGCAGACGGCGGCATGCGTGTGGCAGCAGTCATGCACAAGCAGGGTGCACGGAAGACCGCCAGGGGCTGCAGTGACGCGCGCACGTCCTGATGCGCAGAACAAAATGGCAGGAAAAAAAAATGGCAGAAATGGCAGAAATGGCATGCGGCAGCAGGCAGTATACAACGCTACCTGAGCATTGTTTGAGCACGTGTGCATGGCACACCTGTGCCTAGCCCGTTGCCGCCGTACGTGCAACGGCCCTTGCAGCTGATGCCATCAAATAATTTGCATGCCCACATCGCCCAGCCCACCCTTGCAACCAGCACCCTTGCACCAGCCAGAACGCGCACAAGCAGGACGACCACGCCTGAACCCCCTCACACAACCCCTGCACCCCACCATCTCCTCACTCCTCACACACGACCCCAGGCACGAGCCATGCACGGCCTAGCCATGCAAGGCATGTTCGCTACAGGCAGTACACGCTGGCTGTACGATCACACACACCAGGATCACCACCCGCCCGTCCTTGACAAGGACGGCCAGCCGCGCAGCAGCCGCATCAAAGGTGCACCCCACCAGCATGCCGGCCCCGCCGCTGACGACCGGCATGGAGCCCACGAACGCCAGACCGGCCTGCGCATGTGCATGCGTGCGTGCC
>BDCZ01000259.1:10516-21156 GCA_001662365.1 Chlamydomonas applanata | reverse complement strand
GCGGGGGGGGGGGGGGGGGGGTCGCCATGACTGGTGGAATCTATATGCCTGGTGCGTGAGCGGGTTGGTACATGGAGCGTGGGCGGACTCAGTGGGAGGGAGGAGCAGTCCAGAGCGTGCACAGCTGTGACTCAAGATACTGGCGAGCTGGCCGCCTGCATGGTTGGTAGGGCCAGCGGTGCCACGCATGCAGCACCCCTTGGTGTCGCACATGCGCCAAACATGCCCCACCACAAAGAATAGGAATATCGAGTATATATATAGTTATATGTACCCCCAGATGTACCCCACACAAGCACTTGTGACGGCAGACCCGCCCCACCCCCCAGCCTCACCGCGCCCAGCGCCCACATGCGCAGTGCACCATCGCTGCATGCAGTTGCCACCAGCGCATGGCCCCCAGGTGCAGCGGCCGCCTTGGTGGCTACTCCAAAGATGTAGGCATGTTGGTAACCCTGGGGGCGCGCATCTTCAGGGGCGCACAAGTAAAAGCGCATGAATACACGCGCATGAATAGACGCAAATGGACACATGAAGTGCTGGCAAAGGACACGTGAGTTGAAACAGCATAAAGTGTGTTTCAAATGAACACCTCCACCGGCAGGGCCAAGCGCAGACACAATGCGCACTGCAAAGAGGCAGCCCCTTCCTCTAATCATATGACATCTGATGAAATCACAGAACGAGTGGTGCATGCAGGGCCAGAATGAAGAGACAGGCCCAGCATTACTAGAAGTCAGCTCTAGACCCCACCAGCTATGCTCGTATGTTGGCGTGCCTAAACAACACCAGCAAAGCCTGGGGACAGGAGCAGTGCAGGAGGCCAAGCACAGCGAGGCAGCCCACCCACCTGCAGGTATCGTGCTGCCTGACGTCCCAGGTGCATCCCCCTGCTGCAGCAGCACCCCCGCCTCCACATCCCACAGGAACAGGGACTCTGCAGACGCAGCCAGCAGGTGCCCCTCTGGGCAGCCAGCTGTCAGCGACTCCCCCTGCGGCATCATCCCACTGTCGTCCTGGCTTCCTCGGTACTTCCCAGCTGCACCAGCTGCCACGCTTGCTGCCGCCACCCCCTGGTGGTTGCCACCGTCTGGAGCGGCGACCTGATGGCTGACTGGCAGGAAGGCAGCCAGGCCCGGCATGCCAGCAGCAGGGATGGCCAGGTCACACCCTCCCTCATCCAGCCCCCGGCAGCGTTGACTTTGACCGGGTTGACTTTGACCGCCCAGCCCCATGCACACCCACTCCACGTGGTACACCTCCTCGGGGTGGCCCCCCAGTACACGGCTGGCAGCTCCTGCGTGGCGCAGGCAGTAAATGAAGTACGAGCGGTACAGGTCATGCACACAACGTCAGCAAAAGCACGTGGCTGTGAGGGATGGCCATGGCCGCGCCTGCCTTGGGCGAAACAAATGCCTGTGGCTGGTTGCTGACCGCTACGAGCCCAGTGCATGTGGCCTTGGCCTTGATGGGCCTTGATGTGCATTAGTACGGTACACACCTGGTGGGGGTGCCTGCTGAGCAGGCCCTGGGGCGACCCAGGGGTACCCTTCCCTTAATACACGCCTGACTCAGGCGTAGACTGACTGACTGACTGACTGACTGACTTACTTACTTACTTACTTACTTACTTACTTACGGTACACGCACCCTGGAGCCTACGACATGGGCCTTGAACAGCATGCAAGCACACACGAACAAGTGCACACGATCGCACACACAGCCACCAGGCCCAGAGGTAGATCAGCCCACCTGAGTACGAGGCGCCACCCCCAGCACCTGACACAGCCCCTGGGCTCCACACACGCACAGTGTTGTCTGCGGAGCCTACATCACACGTGTGTGCAGCCAGGTAGCAGGGCAGGAGCATGCGTATTGGATTGCGCTGTGGCAGCGGGGCTGAACAAAAAGGGCATACTAAATCAGCTCAGGGCACACTGCGTGATGGATACCAGCTGGTCGGCAGCAACCCATGTACTATCAAACGCTGAAGACTGTGAAGCGAGCTGCAAGCAATACAGCGTGCCGTGAGCCATTCGTGTACCGTACCTGAGGCGAGCAGGCGACCATCACTGGACCACCCAAGCCGCATCACCTCTGCTGTGTGGCCCGTGCAGCACAGCACCTGCATACCATGCGCGTGCAATGCTGCGAGTTGAATGCTGCGTGACACTCCTGCCTGTGCAAGCGCTGCATGGCGAATGCCATGGGATGCGGACGGTCCACCTCTGTGGCATGCGCAAAGCACATGCAGCGCTGTAGCACCGTGCAGTAGGCCACTGCTACTGCGATACTTGCAACTCCCACCTGCTTGTAATGTGCAGTGCCCTGTGCATGCCTCCACAGCCTGACTGTGCAGTCCTCAGACGCTGAAGCAATGACATCGACGTCAACGGGGCTGTACCTGACGTCAAACACGCGCTCACTGTGGCCATAGGCAGTGAAGGAGGGTGGGATCAATTGTGCCATTCATGCGTGATCTCAATCAAGCTGTCGATTTTGCGCCTATCATTGGCTGCTAAACCAGCATACCACAGCCTAAAGTAAAGGAAAGCCACAGCGAGAGCTGTGTATGAACCACAGTGTGATAAGTAATGATGTTGGCACTGCAGGACAGCATTCTCGTGCGCGCGGCCTTCACGTTCTGAAACTGCTGTATAAAATAATGCGTCACTGCTGGACACTGCTGCTGCTGGGCTTTGCAGCTGCAGTGCCGACCCTTGATGAACCCCCTGATGACCAGGGGCATCACATCAGGCAGACTGCAGCCAGCAAGCACAGCCCTGCGGCATACAGTGCTCCTGGTGGTCAGCGTGTGCTGCTGGTGCTGGGAGACTCCCTATCTGATACAGGTACGTTGTGGGGCGCATGTGATGGTGCCCCACCGGCCGGCCGGCAAATGGAAAGGAACGAGCCTGGTGCAGCAGCTGCTGATCAGCTCACATTCTGGTGATGACCCACAGCAGCGCAGCTCTCTCTAGGCTGCTGCATGCTGATTACTGGGCTGCACGTGTGGCACTCCTTCCCAGCAGTGCTGACCTCATCACCGCCCATGTGGCCCATGTTTGACCAACGTTTGACCAGCGCCTCATGCACCCAGCCGACTCGGGGACCCCCACGCTGCCGTCACCTGCACCTGCACCTGTACTTTGCACATGCAGGCAACCTTTTTGCGATAACGCACGGGACAGAGCCGGACCCTGCCCTGTATGACCATGGTGCGTGCGTGTGGCCTGCACAGGCGCAGCAGTGCACAGAAGCACAGGCGCAGCACAGGCACTGCACCCACAGTAGTGCTGCAATCGTAGTTACGCCTTGTCCTACTTTGTCACTGCTGCCACATTTACCTGTACGTATGTGGCTCCGGCATGCAGACACATCTGTGCAACGCCGTGTTATTATGTGGTACACACTGGATCACACCATGCAGAAGCATTTCAATCTTGTGCAATGTGTGTGGCGTCATCGGACATCGCGCACCATTCGCCCTAAGCGCGCTCATTTGATCTGCCGCCTACCTGCAGGACGCTTTGCGGACGGGCCCTTATGGGTTGACGCCCTGCGCACCCCTGCCACCCCTTCCTCTGCCAGTTCGTGGTCATCAGTTGGGAGCACGGCAACTTGGCAGCCCCTGAACTATGCAGTCGGAGGTGCCACGGCCTGTGGCGGGGGCGATGTGTTTGAGAGTACACGTCACCTCGCGTCCCAGGTGCGTGCAGGGTCCTGCCTGCATGCCGCCTGCGTATTTGCCTGGTGGCTGCATCGCCACCTGCCCACAATAGTTTAAGTACAGGTAGCAGAATTTTCAGTGCTCGCTTCCAACAGGGTGCTGGGTGCTTTAGTGGGGCGGCTCCCAGTATTTAAGGCTGGCTTGGTCCTCTAGTGATGGTGTTTAGATATCGACTGTCAGGCTCCGGCATGCCGACACATCTGTGACACGCCGTGTTATTATTACTATTAGCAGAATTTTTAAGATTTATCAGCAGCACTAGCAAGTGTGCACGCAGAGCATTTGGGTTTGGTGCTCGCAAGCCAGAGCCCCACACCTACATGGTCCCCTGAAGACACGTGGGCAGGCGTACAGGGCCTAGCAGCACCAGCCGCCGGGCTGATCAGCCGTCTGGTGCCTGTGGTGCGCAGCTCCTATTCCATGCACTCAGCATGCATTTGGCCGTGTTATTAATATTATTAGCATGCATTTGGCACCCATAACTGCACCCGCCCTGCTTGCGTTGTGGCCCCTGTATGCCCTGGCCCTCTGCACACTGGCAGGTTGACCGCTACCTGGCGGGCCGGCCACCACAACAAGACGAGGCCTGCCGCCCATGTTCAAATGCCACCACGTCACCACCAGCAGCTGTACCTAGCAAGGACCGTTCAGCTCCAGCACCGTCCAGCCCTCGTCAACCCCACATGCCGCGAGCAGTGAAGCTCGGAAGGGCTGGGCCCTCGGCCGGCAACACAAATGTCACGACATCGATGCAGCCAGCTGCAGCAGCGCTAGCAGACAATGTCATGGATGTAGTGGTGATGATTGGCAGCAACGATTACATGCAGGTAATGTTTGAGAACTTGCAGCATGCTGTCCATGTGACCTGTTGAGTTCTTGCATCTGCTATCTGTGCTGCGCATGCATGAAGGCATGTTGACCCACCAACCGGCATTGCTCCTGTTTTAGGCCCTGCCCAGCCCTGTGCCCAGCCACTGCTTACTTGTTGCAAGTTTGCAATCGTTGCAGTCATCGGCAAGCATAATAATAATCACATGGCGTGTCACAGATGTGTCTGCATGCCGGAGCCTGACAGTCGTCATCGGCATGCACGCAGCTGCGCAACTCGGAAACTGAATGCTGTGCTGCTGTATTGCCCGTGTGCACGTGCGCAGGTGCTGTCGCGTTTTGGGCGGCTGTGGTCCAGCCCAGAGCATCCACACCTGGCGCTTGAGGAGGTGCCGTACAGGGTGGTCACATGTATCACACAACAGCTGCGTCGCCTGCTGGAGCCCAACCTCATGGGTGGCCTGGGAACAGAGCAGCTGCCTCAGCACACGGCCACCACAGCACCCAGCAACCACCAGCCATCAGCTGAGCCTGCTGCTACCGCGCAACATCACCTGTGGCCGCTGGGCCGGGTGCTGGTGGCAGGGCTGCCTCCCCTGCAACACCTGCCTGCCTTGCGGCAGTGGGTACCGCCCCTGCTGTTGCCCGCGGCACGTGCGGCTGCAGAGCTGGTGGTGAGCCGCCACAATGAGCTGCTGGACCGGGCAGTTCGGCAGCTGCAGCGGGAGCTGGCACATGGCAGCAGCAGGCATGGTGGGGCGCCCGCCCCCTGTTTGGCAGCCTACAGCCTTGCACGGGAGACAGAGGATCTGAGGGGCGAAGCACACATGCTGGGCATTCGGTACCTAGATGAGCCGTGCCTTGTGACGGCCTCCAGTGCTGTGGACGAGTATGGCGGCAGCAGTGGTGGTGTCAGCAGGTGCCGCCATCCCGGCACCCACTTTTTCTACGATGCGGTGCACCCCACCTCTCACGTACACCAGCTGGCGGCTGCCTCCATCCGTGATGTGCTGACGGGGGGGCCCAGAGCTGTGTGAGCAGCTGCACGTTGCTGTCACGCGTGCTGATGCTGCTTATTAAACAAGTGACGGTTGACAAGTAACCGCTGATCTAGCCTGGTGAAGGCAGTACAATCAAGTGACGGTCGTTATCCCTCCCCTCCTCACCTCAGTATAACTTATAATAACACTGTGTGCTTGAATGAGCCTAGTGCCTAGCAGGTATCCTGCTGCATGGTATGCATGATGTTGTGTTCGCCACTGCGGGTAAAGCACACTGTGACAGTCGTGTACGAGCACGAACGTGTCATCTTGTAGATGCTGTTTCCACCAGCAGGCTGCACGCGTCAGCCATCCTGTACTGCAAAGATGTACATCATGAGAAGACACACCAGCCTTTGAAACAATTGGACACCAATTTCATAATTATGTACGCGGCCTGGTCACAGCCTGCTGTAAGGACACACCACCTTAGTCGATTAGGATGCAAAGGCGTCAGCGTGTCTGCGCATGGCAGCGTGCTCGTGAGCAGGGTGGTAGGGCATCCATTCTTGTTTTATGCGTCTGGTGGGGTTTGTCATCTGAACACAGACTTCGTCGCACCTACTTCTACTCCTACTTTGATGGAAACCCTGAGCGCGAGCGGTGATGTCGTGTTTGTGAGAGATTGGGACAAGATTTGGACAGGCCGTGTTGATCCATCTGGACAGCTGTGCCAACCTACATGCTTGGTCCCAGCTGAAGATGCATGTGCCATGCGTCCGGAGTGGCCTTTCAACTTCATGCACCCCACAGGCACGTGTTCCCGCGTGTTTTGTGCCCATGCTTATGGATGTGTGCACACTTGGCCTGCGATGGGTGTGCAGAGATGGGATGTTGTACACGAGGATGTTGGATGACATTTGGTCTGGCAAGTGCTATCAATGTGCCTGCAGAGCAGCACCTGTACTACTGGAAGGACACCACCACGCTCATGCGCGTGACTCTGGCGACCGGGGCGCTGGATGTGGCTGCACGCGTGCCTGGAGATGCAGGGAGATGGCACAAATCCAGCTACGCGCTGCATGTGCCAGCGCAAGGCAGCGCCACGCTCTACTACAAGTGCGACATTAGGTATCCGCCAGTGGAAGTGATCCAGCTGGACAGCGGCGCACACAGCACAGTGCATGTGGAAGGGCCTGGCTCAGTCGCGCTGCTGGCGTGCGCAGGTGATGGGAAGCTGGTGGTGCAGCGCCAGTCACATGATCCGCGTATAAACCAGCTAGAGCTGTGGGACCCTGCGCAGCCGCTGCGCACGATTCTTATCCTTGCTCGACTTGCTGACAAGGCAGGGCCTCAGGGGCCTTACGACACTGCACAGGGCGAGTCGGTGGCGCTTGACACAATCATATGCGTTGCTGTCGGCCCAACTGGAGAGCTGTGGGTGTTGGATGCCTGGGGGAAGGACGCAATGCCAACTATGCACCGCCTCGTGCGCATCAGCACGTCCCTGGTGCCGCCTGCAGCCCTGGCCCCATCGAGCCCCTCCAGCAGCTGGGTCGTGGGTGGAAAGGCTCATGGGTCGGGGGCACTGCTGGCTGATGATCTTGGCGCGCTGCTGGCGCGTGGGGAGTGCGCTGACGTGGCCATCCGGGTGGGCGGTGGCCGGGTGCTGGCCGCACACTCGCTGGTGCTGGGCGCGCGCTGGGAGTGGTGGCGGGGGCGGCAGAACTGCGCGGCGGGCACCAGCAGCAGTGCGCTGCGGTGGATCTGAGCGAGCTGCCGGCAGCAGTGGGGTCCGCCCTGCTGCAGTTCCTGTACACGGGGCGCCTGGTGCTGCCTTTGTGCAGCGGCGGGGAGGCAGGGCAGCCGCAAGGGAACAGGACCCCTGACACCACCCCTGACACAGAGCCAGCAGCCAAGAAGGCAAGACGAACGGCAAGCTCGCAGCCACACCAACTGCGGCGCTAAGTGCCCCTCAATCTCCCATTTTGTCTCAGCCTGAGGCGCAGCAGCAGGCAGACAATGAGCAGGCCCCGCCCCACCACCTGCTGGCGCAGCTGCTGCATGCAGCCACCAAGTACCCAATGCCCCAGCTGCATGCCGCGTGCCTGGAGGCGGCGCGTTCGCACATCGATGTGCACAGCGCGCTGCCGTGGCTGGTGTTTGCACACGAGCAGGGCGAGGCGGAGCTCAAGTCACTTGCACTGGCCTGGGCGGCAGCGCACTACGATGGTGGGCGGCTGTACAGCATGCTGCCCTGCTAGGCATGCAGTTGGCTGCGCATGCACTCCTCTGGTCATGACCTGCTTCCACCAATGGTTGCATGCATGTGCCATTGCGTGCAGCACCTCAGCTAGAACACTATGACTCGGCAGCTACAGCAATACTCAGCCCATGCATGCTCTTGGCTGCCCCTGCACCTCTGTACATGCAGAGATCAAGGCAGGCGCGCCACAGACTCTAGAGCTTCTAGATGAGCAGCCAGGGCGGCTGGTACGGCAACTCATGGAGGCAGTGGCTGCAGCTCCCAAACCTTTTGCTTGAGAGCGAGTACCATACATTATTGCGTATGTGTCCAGGGTACTTGTCAGAGAGGCCGTTGGAGGATGCAGCGGGCACAAGTAAGGGCTAGCAAGCCGCGGCACGGCCAGGCAACAGGCTAATGCAGATCAGCACCAGTAGTGTGCTGGTTGGGGCTGCAGAGTGGTAGTGGGTTGCATATACAGTCTGCAGCCATCATCTGAGCTCGCAGCTATCCCAAGCTGTCTGTATGCTGTCTGGTACCTTGCTGAACACAGGCCGTCTGTTGCATTGTTGCAAACATGCAAAGGTTGTTGATACACAGCTAGGCAGTCTGCAACTGCTCATGTGCCTCTGCAGTGATACAGCAGTACAGGCTGTACAGCAGTACAGTTACATATGGTGCAGTAGCACATCAGTTCCTTTCACGTTTCTGCAACAGGTTTAGCCATCAGTGTCAGTGCCGTGTAAGTAAGTCTACACCCGTTTCCAGGCGTGTATTAAGGGAGGGGCGCCCCTGGGTTGGCCCAGGGCCTGCTCAGCAGGTACCCCCACCAGCCTCAGTGCCGTGTATTAGGATCAACATCTGTTGTCGTGTGGGACACAGTCAAGTGGCCCCTTGTCCCACACAGCGCAGCCATACGTGCTGCTCTCAGGCAAGCTCTCATAAACCAGGCACCCAGCATCTGCCCGAGCGCAGTGCAGCTGTCACTGCCTGCCATGGCGTTGCACAGCCGGCAGCTGGCATCAGCACAATCATCTGCTGGGGCTGAGCCGCGCGCAACGTTCCCTCATGCATCCTCATGCCCCCTGCCTAGCTGCAGCTTCCATCTCACGGCCAGGTGGATCACCACTCCCTGTGCATCTCGCTCGCCCTATCTTGATCCCGGGTACGTAACTACATATCGCGCGCCGCTCACCCGTGCACTCCGTCCCACCCCGGCCCTGCGCCATTCCTGCTTCGGGGCACACGCCGCTCGATGGCTCTCAGCCTCTCACCAAGCTTCACACCAAAAAAAACCAGCGCATGCTTTGATGGCCCCTCAGCCTGTGGGCCGCCCCCGCCCCTCTCTGCTTCAAGGCACGCGCGGCTTTGTGGCAGAGCCGCCCCTGCCCCCCGTGTATCGTGATGCATAGCTCTTGCGCTTGCGTGTGCCTGCGCCCGAGAGGTCCACGAACGAGCCGCCCGCCGCTGCCCGGTCCCCGTCGACCACCACACCCTCGCCGTCACCGCTCTGTGCGCACAATGCAGTGCATGCAGTGCACGCAGTGGGAGATGGAGAGTGGGGGGCCGGGTGGTGCCCGGCCGCCGGGAACCATGGGGGAGTAGGTGAGCCAAAAAAGCTAATGCAAAGGGACCGAGCATGTCGGGAGTCGGAATGATGAGCGAGGCATGCAGGTTTGTGGGGCATGCACAGTGCAGACATGCCCCACAGCTGTGTGTTGGATGGCCACGGCACTGCATACGCCGCTGAGATCGCATGCGTTACTCGGAAACGGCCACAACCCATGCAACTGATGCATGCCAAGCAGGCGCCACCGGCATGCAGTGCGCACCGAGGGGTGTTGGCCATGCTTCATGCCGTGCCCCCATGCGTCCTTGTCTGTCCAGTGGCTGGCGGGGGGCCTGTCCCGGAACACCTGCAGAACAGCAGGGGGCTCAGCGTGAAGGGTGCGGCGGTGTGTGTGCTGGGTGCGCCACAGCGTCTTCGCAGCGTCACAGCACACGTCCAGCACACCTACTAACCTATATGAATACTACGATGGCGGCTCCTTAGGCAGGTGCCTACGTGCATGCGCTCAATGACTACATCACCGAACTCGCCATGGGCCAGCAGCTGGCCAGCAGGTGCTGTCCCCTTTCTGCACAGTTGCACAGGTCAGCCAGCATACCCCCACCGCGCGATCTGCGCTCGCCTCCATCCCACCATCCCATTCCCACCCCCCATCTGACACAGGAAATGACACCCCAGCGCCCCCCCTACCTTGCGAGGCCCATCAGGTGTCTCCACCTCCTCCCAGTCGTCATGGTCGTCGTCATGCAGGGGCTCGCCAGCGGCCTGCAGGTTTGACCGGGTTTGACCGGGTTTGACCGCGTTTGACCAGAGCTGGCACGTGCGCAGCCACATCGCAATGATTCACAGCCACGCTGGGCAAGCCGGCGCCAGTAGGCTCCACTGCGTCCAGGGTCTGCTTGCAGCTGGGCTACAGCAGGCATCCCTGTCTTTGGAACACCCTGAGCCCTGGATTCTGCAACTTGCTTGAAGCTCTGAAACCCTAAACATCAGAATCCTCACGCCCCTGAACACCCACCCTACGGGCTGCTAACGGGCTTGTCCTGTACAAATGCAGCACATGTGTGCACAGCACACACGCAGGAGAGACGCGCAGCAAAAACGCATCGTACGTGTCACACGTACGTCAATAGTACCCAATAGTACGCACCTGCTTGTCCGCGCGCCGCTGTGCGCGCTCCATGCGCTTGCGCAACTCCTCCGCGTACACGCCCTCCCAGTACCGGTGGTCCGCTTTTGGCTGCGGTACGGCAGCAGTACACAGGCACACGGTACGGAAACACAAGT
>BDCZ01000258.1:0-85784 GCA_001662365.1 Chlamydomonas applanata | reverse complement strand
CCATCCCTGCCGACCACGTGGCCCTGGCTGTACCAGCCTGCCCCTCTGGCCCCCCCCCCCCTGTTTGCCCTTGCCTCCTGAAGCAGCGCCAGCCCCCTGGTGGATGGTGGCACCTCTCCCGCCCTCCGCCATCCGTGCACTCCCGTGCTGCATGCGCTTCTCACGCTTCTTCTTCTGCGCCCCCTTCTTGCGTGCCTTGTTCCCCTTGACGTCCCACTCATCATCATCGTCCTCCTCCTCCCCCTCCTCCTCCTCATCCCATAGGCCATCGCTGGTGACACCGCCTTGCTGCTGCTGATGGCCCCCTTCTGGTGAGCCGCTCCTGGGGGCTCCTACCATGGGCCCCGGAGCAGCCGCCGACGCAGCAGCAGCTTTGCCGCGTTTGGCAACGGTATTGCGTTGCCTGGAGCTCTCCAGGATGACCCCAACATCAGATCCCACAATGTCTGCCACTGCCACAACGTCCTGCGGGTGGCCTGTCCTGTCCTGGCCCACACGGCCCCCCTGCTGCTTCCCCTGGTGTGTGCGGCTGCAAGCCACGGAGCCTGCAGCATTCTGTCCTGTGCCAGGCTGTGCAGCGGCAGCCTCTGCAGCACCAGCCGTCCCAGCACCCTCAGCCAGCGCGCGCCCAGCTCGGGGGATGCGGCAGGCCAGCACTGCCGACAGAATGGAGGCTGCGGATGCAGCCCCTGCGGTCGCCGCCGCAGGAACCACGGACAGCCCAGGGTAGCGCGCAGTGAACCAGCTGCACCAGGCGGTGATGGAAGCTGAAGGGACCAGGTCACACTTGTTCAGCACAACAATCATGGACTTGCGCTGCTCGTGCAGGACGTGTGTAACCAGGGCTTCTGAAAAGTGGAGCAGCGGGTTCCTGTGCAGCGCACGTGCACGTTTCACACAGCAGTACAACAATGCTCAGTCAGGGTTCAGCGCATCGATGGGTGAACAACTGAACATCAACAAGTAGTTGGGCGAGGGAGATGTCCATTAGGAACAGGGCGTGCCAGGGATAGACACTTAGACAGGCATTCAATGAGCAGGCCGCCCGCCTGCTGACACGAGACGGACAGAGGCAGGCAGGCATGCAGGCGGTGGTCAGACAGGTGGGTAGGCCAGGCGGACTTGCATGATGGCGGTGCACGGACAGACAGACAGACAGACAAACAGACAGGCAGGCAGACAGACAGGCGGGCAGGCTGCGCACGGACAGGCAGACAGGCAGGTAGGCCAGCCAGACTTGTTGGCCGCTCACCGCGCGTCCACAATCATGACAGCCACATCACACAGCTCCAGCACACGCCACAACTGGCGCCAGTACTCCAGACGGGGCTCATAGTAGCTCACACGGCCGGGCTCCCAGCCAGTCTCCAGGTGCTGCATGAAGAGGGTGAATAGGTGTTGGGTGCTGATGCAGTCTACTAGCTATTTCATATGCAAGCTTTTGGCCAAAGACGAGCACAAACAAAAGATCACACATTTTACAACTAAGGAGAGCCATTTCAAGACGCATCCTGCTCTGGCGCTTGGCTGCTGCCCCACCAAAAACCGTGATGGTTGACATCTGGGTTGACACGGGGCTTTCAATGCAAAATCTGCACACCTCAGAACTCGTTTGGTAAAAGATTTCTTTTGGATCTACACCAGCATCTAATAAGGCACTCCCAAACACCCCCAATGTCCCTCTTAAGCACCCACCTGAATCCAGGCCTGAAACGCCGCCTCTTCCAGAGCGTGCAGCTGCTCTGCATTCTTCGCGATTCCACGCCATGGCGGCCGCTTGGGCATGCCCAGGGCACGCCCCTCTGCAGTGAACCCCACCTCATGTGTGCTGCAGCGAGACATGCGGTCCACATGGCCGGTGCCTCGTAACGTGGCAGACGTGGCTGCTTTGGCTAATCCTGCACCTGCCCCCAGTGGCTGCACACCCCCTGCCCCTGTGGGTGAAGGGGGAAGCTCCTCAAGTGGAGCGTACTGAACAGGCACGTCGGACGGGATCACGTGGCCCTGCATCGCTTCCTGAACAGGCGCCGGGGCGAAGGCAACATCCTCCTTAGGCGCACGCGACCGCAGTGCCGCAACAGGCAACCCTCCAGCGGCAGGTGCTGGTCCTGGTTGCTGCCCTGGAGCTTGTTGCCGTCCAGCCCTTGGCCCAGGCTGACCATCACCTGCCAGCCCATCACGGTTCACCCCATCTGCATCCTGCTCAGCCAGGCCTGTTGGCCCGACACGTCCCTCCTGCCCCTCGTCCTTGGTCCCTTCGTCTTCACCACTGTCTGAAGACAACAGGGACTGGCCCAGTTGGTGCCTGTGCACCGCCGCTGCGATTGCATCTGGGGCTGCTGCGACCTCCTCCTCACTGCCCTCTGCCTCACGCTTCTGTGACCGCTTCCACTTCAGGTACTCCTTCTTGTTCTTCCCACTCAGTGCAGACGCAGCCTCCTTCCTCCACGCTGGTGGTGGGGCCCGCTGCTTGCTGGCTGCGCCCTGCCCCTGCTGCTGCCCTCGGCCCTTCGGCCGCCCAGCCAGTGCTGCAGCCGGCTGAGGCATCTGCTGTGTCACATGAGGGGAGGGAGTGGCTGCTTTCTGGGTAGCTGAGGGCCTGTCAGTGCCGTTTCCTCCAGCAGCCCCTCGCAGCACGGCCTGGACAAAGGCCCTGCGTGTGCAGTACCTCCAATAACGCAAGGTTCTTGGTGTCTGCAACATGTCGACACGGGCGCACACATTATATTCGCTTGTGTGGCCTGTGTCTGCTTCCCCCTCACCCTTCCCCAGCACAAGCTTCTTGACCTGGCCCCCAACATTTCTGTTAGACAGCCTACATGTATGGGTGATGTGCAACGCTCAGATGCTTGTGGGCAGAGGTGTGCGCAACCATGGCCAGCGGCACGCGCGCGGTCAACAATCGCTCACTCACTCCGCGCACACGGTCAACATGGCCACACACTCACTTTGCGTCCCCCTTTGCAAGGGCCAGCACGGACTGCCCTGCGTCCGTCTTCACATCAAAACTGCATTTGGCTGCCACCAGCGCCTTCAAAGCCTCTATGTGACCACCTGCTGCAGCCTCATGCACAGGTGCGCGGCCCTGACTGTCTACTACCTGCAGATCTGCACCTGCAGAAGCCAGGAAGCTGAGGACTTTGGCCTGCAGTGTGCCGTGCGAACAAACTGCCGTCAAAGCTGTTGAAGTTTGCCATCAATGGCGTGGTGTAGACAGCAGACGCATGGCGCAATCCCCTTGTGACAGGAGGCCTGGCAGGCATGGGGCATGGGGCATGGGGCATGGGGCATGATGCCTATCAGCCCATGCCCAAGAAACGACGCCCGAATGCTAGGTAGCACGCACCTGCCCGAACTTGGCGGCGATGTGGGCTGCGGTAAGGCCAATGCCGTTCTCCTGGCTGATGTCGACGCCAGCTTTCAACGCTTTCTGCAAACCTAAAAGATCGCCCGTGCCGGCGCAGGCCCAAATGTCTGCGTTTGTCATCTGGGTTTCAGGCGGCACTGTTTCATCAGCCTGCGAGAGTTCATGATCGATTATGAACTTGTGTCGCTTGACACCGTTTGAATGGTCAAACTCTTCCAATCTCATCCATCCCTGTTTGTGGTGGTTGAGCGGTTGGGCGGTTGCGGGTGTAAGTTGTTCTGCAGGCCATGCAGTTCATGGTGCTGACCACGACAGAAGGCTCTGTGCATTGCTGCACTGCACGCCATGCTGACTTCGTTCACGGGTCATGTACCACACGCACGCGCGCTGCGGGGGCTCCTGCCGCAGGGTGCGCCACCGGCAGCTGCAACAGGTGTGGCGAAAGCGCTGACAAACCATCACCATAGCCCACCACCACCACCATGGTTGGACTCAGCAACTGCATCATCCACAGCAGCGTCAGGTGAGCCAACTGCCCCACCCGCAGCTCCCAGCACACCACCACCACCACCACCCACTGTAGCCCGGAAACATCAACATAGCCTTTAACCCTACACCCTCATCGCGACCTGCCATCTGCCATATACTGCAGCCGTCTGGGATAATGTGAGCAGCTGCAGGCTGGCTGGCTGCCAGCAGCACTCTTTGCATCATTGACCACCTGATCAAACACCGCCACCTGATCAAACCCGGTTGACATCATCATGCTCGTGCCGCGCCAGTACGACTGGTCAAATGCCTGCTCTGTGGACTTGTGTAGCCCTGCTGGGCGTGACATGAATGATCATACCTGCTGTGCTGGCCCCTGCAGCCCTGCGCCTGGCTCGGCCACTGTCACCGACGGTTACCCGTACCCCACGGTGCGTGTGCAGGTTACAGTGGAGGTCTGGCAGGGCATCGATCACACCAAAACATCACACTGGAACCTGACATTGCCTCCAACCTCCTTGTAACCAACCACCCACAGGGTATCGCCAACGCCATGGACGTGTGCACGGGTGCCATCAAGTGGCAGCACGCTGCCCCCAACCGCAACTTTTTTGCGGGTCCCCCCACCTACAGGTGAGGCAGTACCGTACTGCCTACTGCCAGCACCCCGTACTGCCAGCACTGACTGGCCCAGCACAGGCCGTACAGAACTGCCTGGCTAAGCAGTACAACAATCACGGTCAAAACTGCATGCCAGCTCTGCAAACACGATGGTTTAGTCGACTGTCCAGCGTCTGAGCATTCTTGCACTAGGAACTGGCATGCATGCTGCAAAACTGTCGCCAATTGAATGCTAACGCTCCCATGCCGTGTTGCGTGGAACGCAGCGCGGCCAAGCCTGGTGATGCTGATGGTGTGGTGTTTTTCCCTTCCATGGCCTCCAACAACACCCTGCCCGGTGACCCCAACACTTATGCTGCTGGCTATGATGGCCGCCTGTATGCCTTCAAGGCCACCACGGGCGAGGTACGATGTACTGCATTGTACTGCATGGTGTACTGCTTTGTGCTTTATGGCTTGCTGCCATGCTCCACATCAGGTGCTTGGTAATGATGCAGTGTGACACCTGAGACACCTGCGTGTTTGACTGTTTTTTGGCCGCAGCTGCTCAAGGCGTATGACCTGGGCCCTGGTTCTGTGATTGCCAGTCCCGCCGTGGTTGACGGTACATTGTACAACGGTGAGCGAGAGGCAGCGGGGCACACAGTACTGCCGCATTTTAACAGACCACGGTACAGAACTGCTATCCACTTGTTCTGTGCAGCATTTGTTGCCGTACTGATGTGCAGATGACTGTGGCCGAACAGCACAACCGCAGCATTTGAAATGGAGCCCATAAGGATATTGTGTACGGCATGTTGGCACCACAAGATTGGGAGAACACACCGCTGCTGCTTGTCCAATCCGTTTATACATGCAGGTGTCGGCTACAGCAAGCAGCTTGGCTTTGGCCAGGAGTGGGCCGGCAAGGGCCTGGTGGCCCTCTCCCTGCCCAACACCATTGGCCACCGCAAGGTCCTGTAGAGTTTCATAAGGTCCAGACAGGGCATGAAGCTGGGCAGCGCCCAGTGGATCTGAACGGATCGGTACCGAGCGAGTGTGGAACTGGAACCAGCTGGCACCTAGAACACCGCCTTACAGCAGGATTGCCTGACAGCCTTGGTGCCTGCAGCGCCAGGCTGCCAGGCCACGTAAGCGGTCACATAAGGCACCATCCGTGGCAGGCCGGTATATGAGTCTTCATGGAAGAATGCTGAGATTGTTTCGAAAAGTTATACTGCGCGCTTGACGCGATCTTTGTGAGCACTGAGCAGGGTCCATGTGGCTTCCACCCATTTCTACTAGGATGCATGGAGTCCGCACTGCTCCAGCCCATGCCATGAGCTGAGCCACCTGCCGTGATGAGCCTGAGGGGGCAGCAGAATGCATGGTGCTCACGTGCCAATGGACGGGACTAGTTTGGAGGATTTGTTATACATACACATTACAGTGTGTAAGCACGTGTGCCGTGACCTTTGTGCCTGTGAAGCCAGTCAGGGCTATGTGCTCTTCGATTGAGCACTTGATATGCACATGTGCATGCCGATGGAGCGGATGGTTACTTGCCATACATATTTGCATTGGCACTGCACAGCATTTGCAAGATCACACCAGTTGCCAGGCTGCAGTCGCACAGATAGCAGGCTCTGGTGTTGCTCTGCACCAGGTACGTGCCCCCACCATGCACCTTGCTTACAAGGCCTGTGCGTAGGCACAGTCACCGACTCGCAACATGCAGTCGGCAGTGTGCCTGCTGTGTATTTATCAATCCTTATGGGGGAGGGCAGCACACCATGATGATGAGTGTGCCAGCAGGCCGCTGCACTCAAAGAGCTGATGGCAGCCATCAGGTACCCGACGGTAACATTGTTCCGACATGCATGGTCACGGCTGGCCCTGCCATGTCGGTGTGTGACGTCCTAACGCCACCTCTTTGCAACCTCCTCATACAAAACACCACCGCATTGCATCACACTGCACAAGATGGTGCTGCTCAAAAACATTTCTTGACGCTACAGCTGCTTGCTGCATGAGCAGGTCAAACCTCATGCGGCCGGCTTCTGCAGCAGCATATGTGCCTGCGTGAGCACCATGCCACTGCTGCACCCCTTGCTGGGCTGCTGCAGTGCAGCCTCAAGCTCGCGTGCACGCACCCAGCCCGCTCCGCCCCCGATCTCCTCGATCTTCTCATTGAACTTCCCGGCCTGCTCCTTGTTCAATAACAGCATGTGGCGAGCCCCCTCTGCCAGCAGCAGGCCCCCTGGTGCCACAGCCTGTGATGCAATGAGAGCACATGGTGATGCACATGTCAATGTGGGTGCATGGCAGGCTTCCAGGTGGAAGGGAGCACCATGCAGCTGTTGATCAGCACCAGCAGCGTCATAATGCAGCCAACCCACATGAGACCGCAGTTGTGCAGGAGTACACCAGGCACGTACACCAGGCAACGCATGCTCTGTGGCACATCAGCGCATCAGTACATCAGCGCATGCACCATGCCTCACCTTCTGAAGCGCGTGCTCAGGGCCCAATAGATGGATATGGCGATGGCCCACGCTCGCAAGGGCAAACGCTCCAGCAAACTTGGCCCGCCCCGTCAGCACCTTAGCCAGGTAGCTGCTTCCCCCCGCATTCGGACCACTGTCCCCAAGCACAGGCACGATGCGCAGCCATCCGCCTTGTAGCAGCCGTGCCGCCGCCTCTGTATCTAGAGCTGCCTCCGCGGCACGCACTGCCTCTGCCTCTGCTGCCATCCGCTTCTGGACCTCATCACTGGGGCTTTCATTGACATCACTACCACCTGCCGCACTGTCTGCACTGTCTGTTGTGGCACTGCTGCCAGCAGCTGGGCCTGCAGCTGCCTCCGGACCTGCCGCCGTTACCTCTTTGCTGCTGGCTGCTGAGCTGCTGCTGGCTGAACTGGCTTTGGAAGCAGCATCGCTCGCGCTCGTGCTGGGGGTGCCAGCTGCCCGTACTGTCTGTACTGCCTGCCCTGCCTGTACTGCTCGTGGATCCAGGTAGTAGCCAATGCCCTGCTTCCCCCTCTTGAAGCTGTACCCAGGCTTGGGGCCCTGGAAGGTGGCGGATGGCAGGAAGGGAGGTGGGCCATCCTCGTCAATATCCAGTCCTACGGGCAGGCCAGTGCCGGGCCCCCCAGGCGCGCCCCCAGCATCGCTGCCGCTGCTACTTGCTAGATCCGCTGCTGCTGCTGCCACAGGCCCCTGTGTCTCCTCCCCAGCCTCTTCCTCGCCCTCATGCCCTTCATCAACCGTCCTGAGGGCTGGCTCGTTCGCCTTCTTCTCGTCACCCTTCTGCCCCCCAGCCTCCTCATTATCCTGACCCTTCTGCCCTGCGCCAGCTGCAGCACCCCGCGCCTTAGCTTCCTTATCACCCTCCTCCTGCAGGTCTGCCATGCTGGTGGGGCCACGTGCTACACGCGCGCGGTGTGCCTCGCTACCTGGCTCCAGCCGCTTGCCCGTGCGCAGCTCGTGCAGTAGCGCCTGCACAGGGCTGGCAGCCAAGCAGCTTGTCCGTGAGTGCTTGCGACTCATCGAGGAGGTCATCAACACACGCATGAGCCCATCAACACACACTCAGGAGCACATCAACACAATCAGGAGCGCATTAACACACACATCAGCACTCATTGAGGAGGCCATCAACACACACACGTGAATTGTGGCCACTTCCTAATGCACCCCTAGCACTGCACGCCTCGTTCCTGATCACACAGAAGAAGAGCATCACACATTCACATCACAACTTCAGGCAGAGAGTGCAGGTTGCGGTGCCCGCCCAACTGCCAACCACCCCACGTACCAGGATGTTGTGCTCCGCGACATCAACTGCCGTTCGGTTGAACTGTTTGTTTGACACATTGAAGAGTGCCTCATCCTCGGCCACCGTCCCAAAGCAGTGGTAGGGCCCATTTTGGATATCACCCCAATAGCCCCATGCTGACACGCTGCGCCCCACATCCTTTCCAGTGCGGTCCTTGAACTCCTTGGTGCGCCCAACTGCTGTGCTGAGCATCGAGCGGTTGGGTTGGTTGTACTGCGCGTCCCGCAGCTCATACGCGATACCGTGCATGCGCCAGTACCTGTACCGCAGGCACCAATTACATGGCAGTACATGCAGTATATAGATCAGCTGCGTGTACAGACGTGTGCGGCTCAGTTGTAAGAACACACACGCAGTGCTGTGTTGGAGCACATGACAAGCACATGGGCCCTGTACAATACTCAATCCAGAATGATGCAGGCGGCACAGCGAGGTGCATGAAGCAGCCTGCCATGCACACCAATGCAGCTACCACACAGGCACCTGAAGTGGTGGAAGTGGATGATGCTGCCGTTGGCGGGGTCCTGCCCTGGCGTGCCAGCCTGGATCATCGGCATGTGGTAGTCCCAGTCGATCTGCATGGCAGGCATGGCAGCCAGGTTTGTGTGCAGTTCCTATGCATGCTGGCGCGCCGTAAGGTCTCAGCGCTGCCCGGCTTGTACAGGCCAGCGCAGGTGGCCTGTATGTGCCAGGCGGCCTGTATGTGCCAGGCGGCCTGTATACAATATGAGCCCAGTGACCCTCCCTCCATGGCAGTATCGCCTATCACGCATGCGCCAAAGCCGCTGGTTAACGGCAAGCAGCGCGCGTGCGTGGCAGGTCCTGGCAACACAGCGCACGGTTTGAGAGGCCTCCCAGCCCTCAGACATGATCACATGAATGATGATGATGCTGTGTGGCCCTAGTGGTTCAAAGCTGGCATAACCTTCAGGGGTGGACAATCCGGACATGTGATAAAACCAGTTCGACCTGGGCCTGAGACTGTGATACCAGTCAGTACTGTTTAACTGCGTCATGTATGGTGAGGATTATGGTACTGTCTTTGGGACTGGGCGCACCATGTTGCGTCGAAAATCGTAGCGGTCTCCATACCACTTGCGGGTGCGTGCATCCCAGCCCTTGACCATATCATATACCTGGCTCTCCCTGTACTTCTGAAATACTTCCACCAGCCGGTCCCTGTCCTGGAACTTGAGCAAGCTGATGTCCAAGAGGGAGGAGAGCAGGGGGATGCTGGTCGGCTGGGGTGCTGCTGCCCCGCCCGTGTTGTTCTGCGTGCTGCTGGTGGTACTGGTTGTGCCGGCTGTAGGCAGCTCCCCTTTACTGGACAGGCTTACGATCATGGCTTCCAAAGCTCTGCCTTGTGCGTCTGCAGTGCAAGTGCAGGCGTGCGCAGGGAGGTGGGCAGGCTTGTGTGCCCAAGCTCATGCCGGGGGCGCGCAGGGCCGTGTATGCAGCACGAATGTGAGCGGCACACTTTGCATGGCGCCATGCAGCTTGCATGGTGGCATGTGCGACGCACCCAGGTACTTGGCTGCCTTCTCGCGCAGCAGCACATTGCTGTGCAGCTCCAGCAGCGCCTCCATGCGCTCCTTGGCCATGAGGGAGCCGTCCAGAAGAATGCTGACCAGCAGCAGGTGCCGTGCCAGAAGCTCTGGTTCCTCCTCGTATACGTAGAGGTGCACAGGTTGACCCTCCTTGAAGTTCCTGGCTGCCCGGCAGATAGTGTACAGCGTGTGGCGAGCATCGTAGGACGCGACCTTCGAATACAGACCAGTTTGATCCGGATCAGTTGCATTCAAGATGACAAGCACTGCAAGCTGCCCGCAGATTTGAAGTGCACTTAATGCACCTGCAAGATCTTGACGGGTCCGCCATTCGAGGGCAACAGGCCCGGCTTGGTGCCCACAACCGCCCCAAGGTCTACAGCAGGTGATATGCCCCAAAACTGGTGTGCATTTAATTCGTCCATCAAGAACCCTTGCCTCCGAACCAGCGTCTGCAACACACAGTTTTATGCTGAGGTTAAGAAGGCATTGTTTGAACACTGTTATTCCGCAGGAGACTCGCGGCCCGCGTGACCTTGGACACTGCTCTATGATACCAGCCAGCCAGCTCATGAATGCTGTCATGTGGCATGTGACCGCTTGGAGGCTGCGGCATCCTGCTGTACGCCAATGCACGGCTGGTATAGCCACAGGAACTGTTGTGGCGTGCATGTGTTACAGGGAACTGCTGCCTCGCAGGGCCGTTACCACAGGTGTGGCAGCACACCATAGTGGCACAATTCTACATGCTACAGAAGGCCTCCCACCCCTGCCAGCTGCACATCTAAGCTACAAATATACATCTCAGCAGCTCCCTGCCCATGTCACACTTCAGAATATCAATTGCTCGTCCACACCTCCAGAGCTGCAGGCCATAACAGCCGGTTTGCTTCCTGCCCCGCCCCCCATCACCACCCACCCCCAGTATACCCCGGTGCACACAGGTAGACGGCCAGAAGCCAGCCGATCGTCTACTGAGCAGGGGGTGGCGCGAACAGTGGGTGGCGCGTGTACGCGTCCTCCCCTAGCGCATCAATGGCCAGTGACTGCACAATTGCATCCTTGGTGACCACCCCCTTGTCAAGCATCGCAGACAGCACGTCGCCGTCCGTGATGGGCTTGGGCTCGGGCTTCACAACCGCCTCAGCCGCCTTGGCAACCTCTGCCTCAACATCCACCATCGGCTCATCCAGGGTTGGCTCAGGGGCCCCCTCAGCTGGAGGCTCCGCTGGCTCCTCACCCGCAGCTGCCGCCGCCTCGGCCGCTGCCGCCGCATCCTCCGCCACTTTCGCTTTCAGCTCTTCTAACCGTGCCTGCTGCTCCGCAAGCTTCGCCTCTGCCTCTGCACGTGCATTCTCGCCCGCCGTGGCCTTGGCGGCCTCGTACGCTGCATCGGCTTCAGCTTGTGCTGCCGCTGTCAGCTCCGTCCGCACCGCCTCCACCGCTTCAGCAGGCGCCACCGGCGGCTGCAGCTCGGAGAGAATGAAGCTGGCCTTGGCCTTGACATCCTCCAGCTGGGCAGCCTCAGCAGCCGCCTTGAGCTCTGCCTGCTTCACCTCCCATGCAGCGGCGGCGGCTGCCTCAGCCTCAGCGCGCGCGGTGGCCTCCGCACGGGTGGTTGCGAGTGCAACAGACGCGTCCTCCACCAGACGCTTGACGACCTGCGGGCGGTTGAGCCGTTTATTCCCTCAGTTGGCTGTTCCTGCTTCTTCATCCTTCTCTGCTTGTTCGATTGCTTGATCGGCTTGCTGCTTGGGTGACGATCGCCTATGTGCATGCCCCCTACTGTCGCTGACCCCTGCCAGAGCTCCTGCTAGTTGTGCGAGCATGCACAGCCCGACAACCCCATGCCCTGGACCCAACCCCCCACCAAGTATGTAGACCCCCTCCTGCCTCCCAAGCTGCTCACCTGGCGCGCCACCACACCCTGCTCCAGATATGCAACTGCCTGCTCCTTGAGCCAAGGCATGAATGCCTCCTCCACCTGCAAACAACGAGGAGGTTCAGAGTCAGGCCTGCAGCAACGAAAGCTGACAACATGTTGCTGGCACGCCAGCATCACCCCGACTGCGCCGCTGCGTATCTGGCATCAGGAATCCAGCCTTCGCGCCCCCCTTCAGCTGTACTCAAGCCTACACCACAGCACACAACATCCACTTCCATAGTGTCCCTTCCATCTCCCCCCCACGCACACACCTCCTTGAGCAGCGGGTCGTAGAAGAAGCCCGAGTCCTGCAGCTTCCCAAACACGCTGTTGACGATGCCCGACAGGTAGCCTCGCGCAAACGTGGACGCCGCGACCTTTTGCCGCACCACGCGCTCGCGCTCTGCACGCTCACGCTCTTGCGCCAGCCGCCGCTCCTTCTCCTCCTGCTTGCGCTTCTCAGCAGCCTCCATGCGCTGTGTGGCCACGAGCTCCGCGTTTCGGATCTGCAGCATTAGCGTAAGGCAGATGAGAATAGGTGAGAGGCAGCGGGGGGCGGGTGAAGGCCAGACGAGGGGCAACGGGCAATGTTGCGAAGCTGTACAGGGGGCTGGGGAGGGGCAAAGCATAGCTGTATACCACACTCCCCAGGCCACCCATAGAGTCATCGCGCCACAGCCACACGGCCATTTGTAATTCACACCCCTTGTGCCACGTGGCGGGCTCGTCAGCTGGTGCCAAGGGAGGCGAAGCAGTACACCGCTTTCTGGGATCGTCCCGCCCGAGCCGCACACCTGCTCAAAGTGTTCCTGGTGCGCGCGCATGGCTGCCAGCTCCTCCTCCTCCAGCACCTCCATCAGGCCCTGCTCCAGCACTTTGCCCACCAGCACCTCCAAGATGGGCTCCACCTCAAAGTCAAAGTCAAAAAGGTCCCCGCCCTCGATCTGCGTCACCGCATCGATGCCAGTCTTCTGGGGAATGAAGAGAGGAGTGGGCGGCCTGTCCAGGAACGCGTCCGTCTGGGTCATGTTGTCCACCTCAGGGACTGTGTCTGTCAGCTCTTCCAAGTAGGCATCTGTCTGGATGTCCATGTGCCGCCGACCGTCCACAGCCTCAGGCGTGCGTGGGGGTGCCTGCCGCGCCGACTTTTTCTTCCTGCAGATGGTCGCCCATCGAAAAGACCACAGTACGGCAGTAGTGAGATGGATTCGGTCAGCAGTGGCACATGGGATGAGAGGAGGGTAGTGGGCTCGTCGCTCGTGTTGGGCGTGCCATGCCGCATGCACACACCATGAGTCTGCGCAGGCAGGCATGCAAGCTGCCGAAAGCCACCATGCTCACCCTGTTCCCGTGGACTTCTTGTCTGTTAATGAGACATCAGCTGGTAGGATGCGTGCAGCATAGGTGTTGCCACGCACAACTCTCCTATCAAACATGATGTTTGATGGGTAGGCCGCTGCATCCTCCTCGCGATACTGCAGCAGCGATAAATCAGCAACGCTTGAGGCTCCAGCCTTTGATGCGCACCAGCAGCACACACAACTGCAAGCTTGGACGTCCCTCATAAGGCATGCTTCGAGACCGGCCTTGCACGCAAATGCTCAAGGCAATGCAGATGCCCTTAAGCAGGTTCTATTGTGCCTACGCTGCTTGAGCCCACGCACCTTTGCCCGTCTTTGCTGCACAGCCTTGGGCTCCGCAGCATGCGTATACAGCTGCTGCTGTGCTTGAGCAGTCACCATCTTCGCCGCTGGGTATGCGAGAGGTGCCGCTGGGGCTGCTTTGTGTTCAGAGGCTGGGACTAAGTCCCTGCTGCTGGTCGAGCCCTGGAGATTTGTGAATGGGAACTAGATGAAAGCTTATGCTTGGGACGCTTGTCTGTTTGCAATTTAGGAGTAAGTTGGTGCCCGCGCGCCACAGAGCGGCTTTTGTTAACGTAATGGCACTATGAATTTGTAAGCTTGTATATGCGTACAGTAGGCGCCAAACGCAGTTCATGTGCATTGGCCCAGTGTGGCCCCATGTGAGAGGGTATCCGCTGAGTGGCCTTTTTTACTGGCTGCTGCTCCGATTAAGTAGCTGAAATTATCATGACAATGTCACTGCGGTCGCCTTGCCACGCACGATGTGCTACTGCCACTAGGCGCAGGGCCACACAGCATGTGCGTGCCAGCAGCCAGGCATCCACTTCCAACGCAGAGGTGACGGTAGCGCCCGTCATCAATGTGGAAGCTTCTACCCCACAGGGGACCACACAGCTGACCATCCCTAGTGGCGAGGAGACACTGCGTGCAGCAATGGTGGCCCAGAAAGTGGACCTGTATGACATGTGGGGCAAAGTCATGAACTGCGGGGGCGGTGGGAGCTGCGGCACATGCCTGGTTGAGGTGCGCCTCTGCATGCGCACTGCGACCATGCGCAACGCCACCTGCCCATGTTCACGTGAGGTGCATGTGCTGCATAGGCCCACTTCATGAGCCAGCCAGTCATGTGGTGCTTGCAGTTGTGTCAGCTGACGCACCACGTGTAGCATGCCCGGGGCCCACTGTGGTATGTACTGAGCAACAGCTGTTGACTGGTAGCACTGCGCAAGAAACATGACAGCATGATAACAAGCAACATCAGAAACATGAGCAACATGTGCACGGCAAGTCGGCAACATGGGTGATTGCACACTTTGGCCCACTGACAAGAGTGCTGCTTCCCTGCTTCGCACGTGCCAGGTACTGGAGGGTGCTGAATTGCTATCGGGGCGCACGACAGGGGAGGAGAAGAAGTTGAAAGGCAAGCCAGCCACGTACCGGCTTGCATGCCAGGCAATTGTTGGGGATGGGGAGCAGGCAGGGACGCTGAAGGTGCGGACGCAGCCTAAGAAATAGACCCAGAGATTTCAAGCAATAGCGGCTCTTGCCACTGCCACTGGCAGGCAAGCGCATGTTGACGAAGTTGTGGCAGGAGCCAGGCTGGAGTGCAAATTGTGACACCGGCACTTTGATTGAGTATTTTTTGTGTGTTTCAATGCGGAGTGGAAGGAATGGATGGTTTCCGGCCATTGTGAGCTTGATGGAACGAGCTAGTGGCCTGGTGTCATGGCCTGAATAAGGTGTTCATACAAGCTGTGACGGCCCATTATTGTGATGTAAGATGTTCGGCTGCAGTGATCCTGCTGCGGGGGCGGCTGCTCATTGGTTGGGGCTGAAGGCTGCACCCTCCGCCCTCAGCATGCAAGCGTTTTCAGGCTGCTGTGTATGTGCATGCGGTTCAGTATCTGCAAGCCATGGAGAGGCATCCACAGCAGCCCTTGCATCCATGCTCCCTGTGCATGGCCTTGCTTTGCTTTGCTGTATAGAGAGCAGCAATTTCGCCTCACGGTTTCGGATTATCGTAGTGTACCTGTTGCCACCCAGGCGGCACGCGAGATCTGCGCGTGCAGCATCTGCCCACACATGCACTGGGTGTAGTAATTGCGAGGGTGATGGGGGGGGGGGGAACAAAAAGCGCACCGAGGGGGTGTAAACGCTCACACGTGTGCACATAAAAGACTGGCCCTGCTGCATCTTCACGCAAACGCACAGTCGCAGGAAGGAATCATGATGCTCTCACGTACAGTTGCTCAGACCGCCCCCCGTGCTGGCCTGCGCCTGCAAGCTCGTCGCGTTTCAAGTGTGCGTGTCTTTGCATCTGACGCTAAGATCAACACGCTGGGCATTCGCAAGGTGTGGAATGCTCGTGAGCAAGGGAAATCAGGGGGGAGTCTGGTTTTGCATGCGAAGTAGAGGGAATCATCTGGGAGATGCGACTGGCTTTTTGCACAGCACTGTGCCAGCACATGCTGTGAAGGACATCCAGCTGCCCGATGCATGGTTCACAGGTGAACTCTGCATGCCTTGATCACACATGTTTGCATGTATACCGGGATGCTGCCATGCACCTGGTGCTGCTCATTGCAATGTGTGCATTACAGGAGGAGGAGAAGGTGGCTGATTTTGTCAAAGTCCAGGACATCGGGAAGAAGGTAAGTGGCAGCTTGCAACTGTTGTCATCTGAAGTGCAGGCTAGGCCGGTTTTCCTTGGCCGCGTTCGCTGTTCCAGTGTGCGTTGCGCCTCAGCCTGTGCAACCATTACCATAACCAGCTCGCTGTCTAGACTTCCCAGCCGTGTTGCTGCCGCAATCTCGTACTCACAGCGGTTTCAGTGCCCCGTGTTCACAAACCAAGTACACAACTGCCCCTGCACTGCAGGCAGTGTACTGCCGGTGCTGGCGTAGTGCCAAGTTCCCGTACTGCGATGGCGCCCACCTGAAGCACAACAAGGCAAGTTGCTCTGTGTGGCTGAGCTTGCGAAAGCACGGAGATGTTATTCCTGCCAGCTGGAGAATGAGCTGCATTTAGCTGCTGGCTGGGCCCAATGCATCCTGCAAATGTGCCTCTCATTGCTAATCTGCTGTGCACTCCGCAGGAGACTGGGGACAACATCGGCCCTCTGGTGATCGAGAATCCCGAGGCCAAGTGAACAGTGACGGTCCAGCAGCTGCATCGATATCTGCACTTAACAGATGACTGAGCTGTGACACATGTATAAACAAGCCTGCTGAGACAGAAGTGTGCTACACGGTTGTATTTCAGCAGCCTGGCTGGCGGTATAGGATCACGGTCTGAGCTCTGGACTAGACATACGTTGATATGTGCGGTTTTGCCCCGTGTCATGTAAGCATAACAACCCATCGGCATGTTGTGCCATGGAACAGACATGAACCAGCCGCCAATGCATATCACATGTTTCCTCATGCAGCACGTGCATGTGTCGTCATATGTGCGCAACTGCTCCGTGTGAACCCACCACAGCAACTGTGAAAACGCAGGTCCCGTAACCAATCTGAACTGCATCCTACCATGAAATGTCCGGGGAAACCCTTGACCCATACACTGCTTCCGAGAAGCCACATGAGGCATCTGACCTCCACCCTACGACGCAGCCTCTGCAGCCGGTGCATGTGCTGCTGGCGCTGGTGCCGGTGGTGCTGCTGCCGCTGGTGCTGGAGGGCCGGCCGCAGGGGGCGGCCCGCGGGGCGGTGGCGCCCCCATCGGCATGGGTGGCCTTGCACCGTACCCCATGGGCGGACCCCCAAACCCAGGCGGGGGTGCGCCATATCCAGGCGGCGGGCCATAGCCGTGAGGGGGCCGGGCAGCATACCCAGGCGGTGGACCACCATAGTAACCAGGGGGTGGCATCGAGCCTGGCGGCGGCACAGATGTGGGTGCACCATACCCGTGGCTAGCAGGTGTCATGGGGCCGTGGGGTAGTGGGCCACGAGGCCGTTTGTGCTCTGGCGCCCCCTCTGCTCCGGGTCCCTGTGCCTCAGGTGCCGCGTCTGCGGCGCGCTTGCCTGCCTCCCCAGGCGCAGGGATGCGCGTCCCCATGTTGTCGCGTGCCATGGAGGGGTACAGGTTGAAGAAATCAGCAGGGGGTGCAGCAGGCTGTGCCGCCCCGCGCTGCATGGCCACCTGTGGCGGCACCATGCCGCGCCCTGACGTGGACGGCTGCATGGGGTCGCGCTCCTGCCCCGCAGACCCGCCCGGCCCCCCCATGCCCGGTGCCTGTGGCTTGCCCCATGACAGGCGCAGCCGTTGCCCCTTGATTACCAGCTTGCCATGCAGCTCCTTAGCAGCCTGCTCTGCGGAGCGGCGCGCAGTGTACGCCACAAATGCGCACTGCTTCGCCTCCACCCGCCGGATCGACACAATCTCGCCAAATGCATAAAAGTGGTCGCGCAGGTCCTCCTCCGAAATGTCGGGTGTCACACCTCCCACAAACCTGCAGCGCCACCCGAACCCACCCCATGCGGCACACAGCGTGTCAGTGCCATAAATCATCTTGTGTGGCAAGCGCAGGTGCCACTGCATGGTGCTGTCTCCTCTCAACCCCAATGACATGTCACTATGCAACCCTCAAGTAAACGGCCGCTTAATCAGCCCGCAGCATTGTGCAACCTCCCGCCCGCCCAATCAGCTCAGCTGCACCGCTGTGTACCGCACTTGCCCGGTCTCGGCTGTTGGCTGCTCAGCTGCACGTGCACGTGGCAAGGTCTGTGCCACGCTGCACGCCTACATAGCTGCATGACTGCATACACTCACGCCAAACACTGTTGACACCTGCACTTGTCTGAACATCAACTCACAATGTGGCGATGCTGGTGTCCTCGGGGGGTTCCAGGCTGGGCATGTCCCCCACGCGCCTCATCATCTTGTTAGCCACAGGGTCATTGATGCCATAGTAGCGATCCTTGATATTCTGGTCAGCCAGCTCTCCTGTGGTGGGCATCTCATGCCGGTAGGGGCACTCCGCACCACGTGTGCACTCGCCTTTGGCAAAGAATGAGCACACACGCGCCATGTTGCGCTGCGCGTGGCAGCAGGTGAGGATGGCATGCATAAGTCGCATGGACAGAGGTGCATGCACAAATGGCCCAAGACAGGAAGTGATGTGGTGGTGCGTGCAGCACATGCAGGCCCCATGCAGGCATGCACGTCCATGCAATGCGCATGGAACCCCATGCAACCCTCCCAACATACCTTGTAGTAAGGCGTTGTGCGCTGAAGGCGCAAGAGCAAGTCGTTGGGCCGCGTCTCCGCAAAAGATGACCCATTCTCGCCCTCCTTGACCCGCTGGTGCAGCTGGTACTCCTTGCCCACTTGGCTTTCCGGCTCGTCGTCGTTGTTCATGCCCAGCGCCGTGTCACGCACTTGAACGGGCAGGTTGTAGTCCAGATCCAGCAAGCAAACCTGCAAGGCGCGCATACCAGTTCATGTCAGATCACGTCCAAGCAGCCTCAATTTTAATCAGGTCATGCCATTGATAGCAACGCACCTGGCAGACGTTCTTTGCCTTCGCCACCTCCTGGCAAATGATGGTCTTCTTGTATCTGCACGAGCACACAGCGTTCGCCCCGTTAACAAGCTGCAGCATGTTTAACGTTAGAAAACCAAGCCATCCCTGATGTATGGTGCCCAAAGCATCCCCGGTCCAAGGAACTTGCCTGGCCTCGTTGCCTGGCCGCCAGCGGAACACGGTGTAGGGCCTCCCAGATATGTGGCACTGCCCTCCATACTCAATCTGCAACATGACGGAGGGTGGGATGCATGTCAGCACGCCCATGCCAACCACATGCATATTGATCAAGGCACACGCTTGTGAAGCAAACGTTAGACTTACCCGCTGCATGCGCACAAAGGGGTTTGGGCCCAGGCACGTCTCGCACACGATAGGCATGTCCGAGCGCTCCCATCCCATTGACTTGGGATCCTCTAGCAGCCTGTGCGCCATGGCTGGTGGTCAGGCGCAGAAGGCTGCCTGCTTTTGTTCCCAAGCTCTCGTCTGACGCACTTTGACAAGGGCAAATAACAGCGTTGGAGAAATGATACAAACCCTCGCCGCAGCCAGCAGAAGTCAGGGTGAACTATGTGAGAGCACGGTTCGTTTTGGTGGTTGAAGTTATATATAGTCACTTGACTTAGCTTTTGGCTGTTGTGGTGGATGGCCATATGCTTGCCTGCCATGTGCTAGCAAGGTGGGCTTAGGAAAGGCGATACATCCATGTGTGGAGTGCTGGCCAATACATAACCTGGTCCAAGTTGTTCAATGTCATCGTAGCGGCAATGAGGGCACAGCGTTCGCAGCAGGCACAAACATTCGCACGCACTCGGCCATGCTCTCCCATTTGCCCATCACAGGCCTGACATACATGCCACACACACACATACGCTGCGCCTAGCACCTCCCACAGCCAGGACACAGCATCCGTTCGGGTAAATCTGAGGATCTCGCTAGTGGTCTGTGGGTGTGGTGATGGCGCAAACCAAAAAGAGCGTGCAGCGTGCCCTGGCACGTGCACTTCCAAGTCCATACCAATACCTACCTGGCAACGGGTGTGTGGCTACACCTAACAAGTACTGCGGCAACGACGATGAAATCACCACGAAATGTATGCCCATATGTGCTGCGTATAACTGGGGCCAAGTGCAAGCCAACTGACTGAACAAAAACTCTGCGCTATGGTCCGACAACCTGAAGCCTATCAACTGGGGATTCTGCTGAAGCGTGGACATCCTCGGTGGTCGACGACAGATCAGAGCACGGCAACACACCACGCATGCCTCACTGTTAGGCCGGCCTGCCCAACTGCGTGCTGCGTGCGTGCCAGCCTGCTGCCCACTGTCCCATGCTGAATGTGTAGGAGGCACCGCAGGAGGGTGCCAGATGCCTAATCGGGCCTCAGTCCTTGCACTCCTGCTGCTGGCGCCTAAGCAGGCGCGCACTCACCGTGCACATTCTGCTGATGCCTAAGCAGACACGCGATCCTTGTACTGTTTCTGCACAAAGTCCACCAGGGCATAGCAGTCCTCGAAAGTGGACATCCACCCAAGGCTAGCGCGCACACTGCCCAGTGGAACCTTGGCCCACTTGAGTGCCACCTCAGCAGGGTGGCCCAGCACCACTTGCGACGCAGCCAGTGTGCTGAGAGTCTCCTTCGAGCTCACGGTCTGCGGTCACAGAGGTGGCGGGTCACACAGGCCATGGATCACATAACACCGTTGGTGCACAAGGCTTGGAATGCAAAGGGCATCTATTGACTACGAAGCCCAGTACTCAACGATTACAATAGCACTGTGCCAGCGTCATACACGCCTCAGCATGTAAGACACTGCATATAAGGGTTGTCCAGCCATCTGAAGGAACACACTCTACAGCAGGCAGGACAAGCACGCGAGGCGGTCCCACCTGCGCTGCAGTGTCCGGCCGCTGCACTGTGATGAACTCCACGTCATCATCACAGCCCTCCTTCTTGCCTGCGAGCGACTCCACCTCCGCATCGCTCACACCTGTGTGCATGTATTCATGGTGCCATTCATCATTGTTTACCTGTAAAACTATTCATCATTGTTTACCTGTAAGACTTCATAGTTCATTTTTTGGCATTCAGGCTGTTCAATAGGAAGTGTCATTCAGGGTGCAGGCGGTGTCAGGATGGAATGCGTGTGCGTACAGCAACCACATGGGCTGATGCTGCACGCCAAGAGTTGCTTGCCGATGACGGCAGCGATGACGGCAGGTCAAAATGTGAGCGGCTGCCATCAGTTCTGCACAGTCGGGGCTGCAGGGGCCTCTGGTGGTGTGCAGCCAGGCACAAGCACATCTGTACAGGGAGAGTATGCAGCTGGCGGTCAAGCAGCTGCAGAGCAGCATGACACAGGCCCCATCCTACACACCACCCGTTTTGGCCCACTCCGGAGTTAGATCGTCATCACCAAGCAGATCACGCATCTTGCACATCAAACTGAGCAGACAGCGGCAGCGGTGTTGCGGCGCACCAAGGTATGCGTAGCACGCGCCCGGATTGCACTCGGCGCCCACGCGCACATGGAAGCCTGCCTGTGCCGCCTCACGTTCGAAGGTGCGGTAGGACAGGGGCACCCCCGTGGGGTCCAGCAGCTCAAAGTTAATGATGCCGCCCTGCACCTGCGCGCAGTCGTTGACCGAGGCGTGAAGGCTTGTAGCTCACATGCAGGAGCAACAAGGGGGTGGTGGTTAGGGGTGATGCGAGCAGTGAATGAGTGTGTGACAATGGTGCAGCATGGTAGCCCCAGTCTGGTGTCTGACGCAAGTCGCTGTTGGGTGGGCTACTCTGCATAGAAGACTGCACACGGGGCGAACAGGCCTTGTGTGCGAACTACAACCGCCTGCCAAGTGCAGCACATAGCAGCTGGACAGGTGCTACAGCTCTTTAGCGTTCGGCAAGGAGCACAGCGACGCACCTGGCGGCGGTTGAACAGGTGGTGCTTGCCAAAAATCTTCATCATTGGGGCACCATTGCTGTGCTTCAGCTGGGACATGGCGCTGTACGTCCACTCAGTCAGAGATGCAACATGGGACTGGATCCTGCAGTTCCAGCATGAGGCATGTGTGGGGCACATGGGTCATTAACTCATGATAGTATGAAGCTTAGATCATGGCCAGTTGCAGCCACCACCTGTTGAACACCTACTAGCCAACACATCTGCTGCAGCAGCGAGTTGCTTATAATTTATGACACACATGCATCATGCACACTGCCTTGGCAGCAGTTTAGGCAGCTACCTTGATCAGGAAGAAAAGCTGCTATATCATGATCCTCAAGTCTTCAAATCTCTCAAGATCCAAGACCCAATCATGAATTCAAGACATGCCGGTGGTCATGCTGCTCTTGAACAGAAGCAGGACCTAGTGATATGGGGCAAGTTGGGGCAATCTAGACCCAGCCAATCGAATGAATCACGCACTTGGAGATGCCGCCCAGGTCTTCAATGCGCGCAAACCCATGCTTGAGAGAAATGATGTCTAGGAAGGACACTGTGCCATCCTCCAGCTTGTCTGTGGGCTTGCACTTGAGCACGTGGAAGTTGTCCTGTGGGCAGTATGAATTAAAGGATGAAGGAAGGCAACAAGGCAGGGACCTGTCAGCCACATATCCCATATGTCCTGCCACCGTAGAACAGGGTGCACACATTGCACAGCCATGGCTTGGAGGTGGCACGCATGCTAGCCAGCTAGCTGGCGATGAGCTGAGCTGCAGCGTTCGGCAATGGCTCACTGCTGTGCTTGGCCACAAACCTTGGACGAGGCCAGCGCCACGGAGCCACCACCCCAGAAGACCTTGCGCAGCAGTGGTACTGCCTCTGTCCGGACCAGGAGTGCCCCCAGGCCTGTGGGGTACCCTGCATGAACAAAACATGAAACAAACCATGGACAAACACATGAAAACATGAACAAAACATGAATAAAACATATTGAGGGGTCGAGTGATGCGAAAGCCAGCCGCAGGGGGCCTGACAGCCACTGCAGCACGCAACGGTGAAAAACTCATACGTCGTAGACTGCGGCTCTCACAACTGTAACCCACTGCTGCAGCCTAGCACAGCTTACATCAAGTTTGAGCTGCCATACAGGTCCACAGGCCAGTCAGCTGGCGGGCATGTGGAGCGCCATTCCCTGTTGCACCATTATGCTGAGGGTGCAAGATTGCTGCCGCAATTCCCATTTGGGGTGCTGTGTTTCCCTGATCCTCATGAGGATGTGAGGCAGCACCAGTGGCAACATGCTAAACATCTGGTAGAGCATCACATCCTCATGAGGGTGTGAGGCGGCACCAGTGGCAACTTACCAAACATCTGGTATAGCATCACATCCACAGAGTCCTGCAACACACCAGCCAGGCAACACAGTCCAGCCAGGCAACACACCGGGCCGGCAACGCACCAAACATCTTGTAGAACGCGACGTCCACGAAATCAGCTTCCAAAGTGGACAGGTCGAGGGGCTGTGTGGGCACATAGGCGGCTGCATCAACCAGCACCATCCATTTGTGGCTGTCTGCAGAGCGACGCTTGATGTCCCTGGCCCACGACAGCGGGTACTTGACACCTGCATAGTTCTCCTCCCCAGCTGCAGGGGGGGCACAGGGGTGGCGGGGCGGAGCAGGGAAGACGGGGCGGTAAGAGCAGGAGCCTGATGTGCAAAGCCGGTAGGTAATCATGTGCCCCTGAATGGTTTTTACTGGAGAAAGCACTAGCCACAGGGCAGGCCGCAGGGGCTGCATTAACTGAGGTTGCCAGTTATAACAAGTCAAGGTCAACAGATGGAGGGCCGGCGGCAGCGAGTGGCAACTGACTTTCAGGTCCTCCCAGCAGACTGCGATAAACAGAGGGTGAATCCACAGGCACAGCGCATGCAGCAGCTGTGCCATCATCCTGTATGGCAGTACATACACTCCAGTACAACTCACCGAATGCAAAGAGCGAGTAGCTGGTCTCTTGGCTTTCATCGTCATGCCCGTTGCCGTTGGTATGCTCTGGGGTATGGTCAAACGCTGTATCCCCCCGCACCCAGCGCTCCACCAGTTCCTCATCTACCGCCTGCCAGCCACGTACAGGTATCCACATACACAAGATAGGAACCAGGTTCGGATGGGAAGGGTAAGGTGGTGGGTTTGGGGCTCAGGATTGCGCTCTTGTAGCATCATCTCAGCTCGCACATGGCAGCCAGGTACAACCACAGGCACACACAGCCGACCCATCAGCACAGCCACGAACCATGACACAACCCTGCCACAACACACTGGAACAACACACCAGCACGCACGAGTCATCTGTATGCTGCACCTGGTTCATCCTACAGCCAGGCACCAGCCCAAGCAGCTGCACACTCGCACCTGGAAGCTGCCTCCGTGCTGCAGAGCATACTCGCGGATGCCCAGCACCGAGTTGTGGTTCTCACGCAGGTACCTGCCAGTGCCATGTCAAGTGCCATGGTACATATGGAATGATTGGATGTGTGCATGGTCCACACTGTGATGGCAAGAATGCTTCGTGCTTTGGTCTCTCGCACTGTGCCGTTGCATGTCTGCCTTTGTGCGCTGCCGCAGCGCAGTGCGCGTGGGAAGTTCCAACCATCAAGTGCGGCCTCCCTGTATCATTGTACTGGTCCAAGCCAAAACAGCACAGCGATCAGATGCTTCACAAGCATGCACTGTGCAGCCAGTCGCCGCTGTCTGGGCCATATAGCTTCCATGCAGCTTCTACAACGGGGCTCCCACCGAGCTGCTTACCTGAACATGGATCCCTGGCTCCAGGGGAATGTCTCCCCCACCATCTTGAGTGCACCCGTCGCAGAGCGGGTAAACACGATCTGCCAGTCGGCTGGGTCAGCATTGAAGAACTTGAGGATGAGCGCGCGTACCTGCAGGGAACAAGCAAAGGGCCCAGGGAACGGCCCGCCGTCGCATTGTTATTTGTTCGGTCTGTGTGCGTATAGCTGGACTGCGGCAGGGCTGCAAATGCTTTTCATGCTTCTGCAAATGCATGTCAAACTGTGTTCATGCACCAGTGTATGCACTTCGCGCAACGGCGGACAAACATGTGCCGGCCTTCCAAAACACCGATGTCAGCCTTGCACCTGCTGTTGCCTACTGCAGCATGAGCTTCCCAAATGCTCGCATGGCCCCGTCAGCACACGTGCGTGGAAGCAACTTCTCGCCATGCGCACCTCGTCAATCTTGTCGCTCGTGAGCTGCGAGGAGGGGTTCTGGGAGTGCGGGTTGCCGAACATCGCTGAGCGCAACTCCTCAAAAACTGCTTCCAGCTGGCTCTGGCAGTACACAGAGCTCCCTGTGTAGTCGAGGTAGTGCTGCTGCAGGTGGCCATCTCCTAGTGGCTTCATACGCACGCCCACCTCCTTGGGGTACAGCTGCGCGCGCAGCGAGGACAGGCAAGCCAAGGAGAACTCGAATGAGGCTCAAACTGATATGAGTGGTGCATGTGAGGTTCTAGGACGGGGCCTTAGGGAGATACAGGGGATGCGACGGTAAGCCTCGGGGGTGGGGTGCTTCAGGTGGCACGTAGCCGAGGCAGGTAGGTGTAATGCTTGCAGGGATGCAGAGAAATGAGAGCACCCACCGTATCAATGCGCCCCGAGTAGCCATACTCCCCGCGGTACCTGCCATGTGCACCAACGCAAGCCAAAGTGTGAGCCACATCTTCATGTACATGCACAAGCTGCAACTTCAACAGACAGGCGGCCTGAATGTGAACCCAGACATGTATAGGACCCCCGGGTCATGCGTCGGGCATCACACCATCCCAAGCCCTGTGATCTTGCTGTTTGGCAGCCATAACTCAGGACAAGATCTGCACCTGACAAGGATTTTTGGTTCAACTGCCTGAATTAAACATTTAACCCACTTGTTCAGGAACATCTCGCGTGCTAGTGCGTAGGACTGGCCGTACTGCCGTACAAAGGAAGCCACATAATCCTCTGCACTGCTAGCAGCCGCCGCACTCCTGCTGGGCATGCTTGGGGCGGCCGCAGCGGCCGGGGCGCTGCCTGCTGTCCGCGCGGAGTCCGTGGAGCTGACTGATGCAGCAGATGCTGTGGAGCTTCCCTCCGACTTTGTGATGCCAGCCACGCTCTTGAGCCGTTCAAAGAGGCCGCCAGTGCTGGCCTCCAAAGCTGCAACCTCAGCTGCTTGAGCAGCAGCCACCTGCAGTAACAAGGACCCCAGTGCATGCATTTCTCACGGTCGCGCTTAGCACGGTCAAACGCATCACAATGGAGGTACTTGCAACACGAACGCACTATTCACCAATGCTAAATGGCATTTTCATAACCCGGGCGCAGCAGCCTCCCTTGTGGCGTGGTTCCCTGCTGTGCGGAATTCCTGGTGGTGCGTTTTCTAGTGGTGCGCATGCCTGCATTTACATGCAGGCTGAGAAGGGGGGTAGGGATTAGCGGAACAATTGACCAAACTCACCTTTGCTGACTGAGCCGCAGTGGGCGCAGGGCCCATAGGCACCACGAAGGCGTTGGGATCAAGCGTGAAGCCGCTGTTGGGGTTGGCCAGGATCGTGTGCAGGTTCTGCAGCCATCGCAACCAAATGGTCTGGAATGTGGGGCAGCCACGCTAGCCAGACGCGTGATGCCCAGCTCAAAATTAAAGATTAAGGCACAGCCGGGGCCATTGGCCACGGCACATTACCAGAGCGGCTTGCACTGTCCATGATCATCCTTGGACTCTAAGACCCGAACCCCACCCTGAGCCTTTACCTCGTCCTCATTACCATAACTCTGAGCTCTACCCTGAGCCCTGTGCCTTGTCAAACCTTTGTCCTACCCTTTGTCAGACTTCGCCGAACTTCACGCATATGACCTGAGCCTTGCCCTGCGCCCTACCTGCTTCATAAACTTGACCCGTGAGACTGGGATGTCGAAGGTGATGAGCCGACCCTGCCCAGCACGGTACACACTCATCCGTGGCAGTGCGGTCACACCCTGGTCCCGTGAGAAGGACTTCGGGAAGTCATCGATGCAGATCTGCAGGGGGCAAGGTGCAGCATGACGCCAGCATTACATAACCTTGCTTGCAAAAGCGTGTATTGATACCAGGCATGCTGACGATAACATAGCGGGCGAGAGCTGAATGCCTCGAGGTGAAGCAGGGGTGCTCTGCAACAAGTGATGTGTTGTGGTGTCCTTTTCTGGTGGTATTTTATGGTGCAGCGATCTTGCAGCATGAAGATTGGCCTCAGGCCCCGGTTGCTGTGTGTGTACAGCTCCCTCACATACACCTGTGCATATATGTTGGACCGCTGGCTGGCACAGTGCTGAGTCGTATTGAAACAGTACCTTGACAAACTTGAAGCCCTTACGCAGCTCCTCTGACTGGCGGATGGTCCTGCACACCTCTGCGGTGGTTGTGTGAAGCACGGCAGCATGCATCGCCTCAGCACCAACGGGGCTTGCCATCACCATGCACGCATCATACATGCAGCACGTGACTATGCTGCGGGGCACAGCCCTCTTGACCTGCATGCAGCCATGCGCACCTGGATATGAGCGCTCGCACCCTCCGCACCATGGTGCGAACCACTCCACCACCACTGCCTTGTTCTTCTCATTCACGATCTCCCGTTCAAAGTCTGCGTCATTGTGCACCTGCGGCATGACAGAATGGCATCTGAGGCAGCATCAAGCAAACTGCATGGTACATGAACCCCTGAACTTTCACCCTGGTGACACGCGCACACCTGCCATGCGCCATGTCATCAGTTCAAAGAGGACACGGCCAAGACTGACCAGGTAGGGCGCGCAATAGCGCGTTTCATAAAGCTCTCAGTACAGCATAAGCAAGTGCATTGCGCGTGCGAGCGTTTGGCTTAATCCAGTACCGACCTGAACCCACAGGTCCTCGTCCTTATGCCACCATTTGTTCGACGCCTCTGATACTGTGGTAGTGATCTTTGCATCACCGGAACCAAATATGCTGTGTGGAACTGGGGATCTCCGGGGGGCTGGTGCAACTACTACTCTGGTGTACTGGACAGGGACGGGCACAGGCGTGCGCGCGCAGCAGCGCGGACGCCAGGGGATTTCTGTCGCGAACTGACAAATGCCGGGACAGCCTAGCGAGGTATGCATCGTGTCGTTAATGCTCCAAGAAGCAGGAAACGTGCTGTGCACAAACGTTGAGGCCCCTTCTCAAAGTCCGCTATTGATGTGAGGATGTGTGGTCCCTTGGAGCAGGAAACTTTTCTTGTGCCCACTGTTCATTCAGTCCATGCGGTCCACTTGCGTCGGCATTCAAGTGGCATACGACGTGATGCATCGGCGCTTCATGATTTACTGGTTGTACTGCAACTCTTCTTCCCTGGCAGCACAGCTCACTACATTCTTCGCAGTACCAGCAAGTCCTGGATCAGGTGCACAAGTGTTTACATAGAATCGCCTTCAAACATCCGCAGCTATCTACTTGAGCCACACCGCCGGTGCAGCACCCTGCTCCTCAGCACCCGCCTCTCCTGCCTCTGCCACTGTGCGCCCCACCTGCAGCACTGCATCCTGTGCTGCTGCGAGCGCGTGCAGGCACGCGAGCCACGCGGTGCTGTCTGCTGCGTACACTGCTGCACCATCTCTGCCATACTCCTGCACCAAAGCCTCGTCGTCCAGACCCTCCACCTCCTCCATAATGTCCACTTCACCACTTCCAGTTGCAGGCCCTGCCTCCTCACCTATCCGGGCTGCCTGCCCAGGCCCACCCTGGCGCCGCAGATGCTTGCCATGTGTGTGATCCGATGCACGTGCCGCCACCCGTAGCACACGCGCGTGCATGGCTGCACGCAGCGCGATGATGTGCGCGTGCGTGCGCGCACGGCGGGCGACAAAGCTGGCGATGACGCGACGCAGGTCTGACGTGGCCACGGCCTGTGCAGGCGAGCCAGGCTCAGCCACCAGCACGATGGACGCCACTGCTGCCAGCCGCTCAGCTGCACGCAGATCTCGGCGCATCTGGCGGGTACATGCCAGCATGGCACATTATGAGCAGCGGCATGCATGTGAGTGTTGAGACTGTACGGTTAGTGATACCACCGCAAATCAGGGTCAAGCACATGGCCTACCTGTTCAATTGTGCCTGGTGTTGAATGCTCGTCCTGACTGACACAGGAGTGAAGAACAATACACAAACAACGAACGCATCACTGCTATGATCAAGATCCATGTACTTGACTGCATAAATGCTCACCTCATCATCCAGCTGCACCAGGTAGTGTGTGTGCACCCATGTGCTCACACGCCGGCCTGCCAGCAAGCTGCGGGTGCCGGCCAGTGCCACCTGCAGCCCAGTCAGCCGGTCCACTAGGTGAGCCATTGCGGCACACAGCGCGTGGATGAGGGGGGGCGTGGCCATCACCCCACGCTGCCAGATGGCTGAGTCCCTCAGCACGGCTTCCTGGACCAATGACAAGGGGCGCTGCACGTCGGCGAGGGTGGCAGGGGGTGGTGGGGCTGGTGTGCCTGGGGTGATCGCTGCTGCCACCTGCGTGGCCAGTGGGCAGTGAGCAGTGGGCGGTGGGCAGTGCGTTGGTGGTGAATTGTGATGCGTGACGTTGGTCACTTTGGAAAGGGCTTTTGAGTGCGTGCAGTGTGCCGTGGTGGCACCGAAAGGTGGGTGCACGACCTGTAGCTGCCTCATTGCCCTTGGCTGGTTACAGCATATCAACTGCAACACCAACATGGTTCCCAAACATGCGCCACATCCACCAGCCACATCCATCAGTCACACTTTGCTGCAGCCAACGCATCATCAGCGATCAGCAGGGAGTAGGGACCGTCAGGCAGTTGTTCCACACACTACGTGCAAGCTCATACTTTTGCCACGCACCGCGGCCACGAGTGACGCCACACGGGTCATGGCAGCGGTGCTCAGAGCACTGAGTGCGGTGGGTCCAATGCTCTGCTGGCGGCTGGCCACTGTGGGAGTGGCCCCATGCAGTGCAGGCGAGGGCGGATGGGTGGCCATGTGTGAGGTACTGGGCACTGCAGTGTGGAGCCGAGGAGAGTCAGGAGGAGAGGGTGGGGCGGACACTTGGTTGGCATTAGCCTTGATGCCAGCCTGGTTGAAGGCCGCTGCACTGCTGGCTGCTGCAAATGGAGTGGTGGTGGTCTGGGATAAGTCTGCTGAGAGGTGCTGAGCATCTGAGCCTGAGCCAAGACCAGCAGCAGCATTGGCTGTTGACTGAGCCGCTTGGATTGCTCCGCAAGCAGCTCTGGGAACAGAGGAGTGGTCTGCTGCCACACGCTGCCCACTCTGTGCTGCTCTCGTCGTCTCTGGGGAGGCAGGGATGGCAGTGCTGGGCATGACCCCTGCAGCTGGTGTCCCCAGGCCCTGCAAGCCCGTAGGCTCTGCAGCTGTCTGAACTGATGAGTCAGCCCTGCCCCTGGCCCCTGCTTCTCCTTCTAGAACTGTGCCATTCCCTGCCAGCAGCTGACCAAGCATCTCTGGCCCTGGTATGCTCAGCATTGCACCCACGATGTGCTGCAATACTGATGCCTCGGGCTGATGCTGCGCAGCAGTGGGTGCAATCCCGTCATCTGCAGCGCCTGCTGCCTCGCTCTTTGCCCTTGGCCCTTCTGGCCCCGCTGCTTCTACTGCCAGTGCAGCCAACGAGTCTGCATTTGCAGCCTCCCCAGCAGCTTTATCAGCAGGTGCATGCCATGGCGCAGGCTGCAGCCTGTGCTTGAAGTCGGCCCTCGTGCCTCGATTGGATCCACCTTCAGGTGCCCAAGCTGACAGCTCTGTAGACAGCTCATGGTACTGCCTGTACAGCACCTGTGTTGCTGCGATGAAGCTGTGCGCCAGCTGGCCACTTGCCCACTCGGCCAGGTACCAAGGTGCTATGAGCTGGGAGGTTAAGACAGGCAGTACACAGCCAGCCGACACCGTGACCTGCCGCGTAGCATGGGCAGCATGGGCAGCATGCGAAGCATGGGCAGGCGCAGCATGGGCATGGCGTTGGCAGCTGGGAGGCACAACGGCATCGTGATAGTGATCATGCACCAGGATGCACGTGTATGAGCACATCCACACATACTGTGATCCCAATCATTGCAATTGCACATGCCTCATGTAGTGTTGGAAACGTGTGCTGGCAGGAATCGTCGTGCGGAATCCTTGGTAGTGCATGCATTGAAGCAACGGCCACCTGAAGCGGTGTCACAGCTGCAGGCTAACCAAAGGCAGGCTCAATACAAGGTCACTCATGACTGCTTTCTTTGCTCACCACTCGCTCAATGAAGTAATGTACACTGCCGTGGTGGTCGCAGCAGCCCATGTATTGGCAGGCAGCTACAGATGCCATCGTTGCTACTGCCAGCAGCCCTGCCAGCTTGAACTGTGTGGGTGCGTAGTGTGCTGACACCGCAAAGGCAATACACAGCACAGCGGCTAGGAGGTACGGGTTGTTGGCGGTGGTTGGGCTGGCCATCAGGGCGGCGCCTAAACAGGCGCCTGCGTTGCTGGTGATGATACGGATGGCCATCTTGCTTACGGTGGTCTCCACCTGTGCTTGCATGCCGCATTGAAGAGCCAACAAGTAGCAGTGGACACATCTACCACCGGCAGGCAGCATGGAGAATTTGGAAAGGTAGCAAAGAGCATGACAGCAGAGAAAAAAGCTGAGCACCGTCCTGTACTAGGGCACATGTACTGATGCTGCTGCCATAACTGTCACTGTGTACAGTGGCCCTCTTGTGGGTGTCCCTCGTCCTACTGCTACTGCCCTCAAGCTACTGCCCTTCACCGTGACTGCCTCCACGCTACTGCCCTCACCGCTACTGCCTTCACGCCATCACACCCGCGCACCTTATCGCTCATGACGGCTGTGCACGCGATGTAGCCAAAGATGGGCGGCCCCACCATGAGGCCTGGCCGAGTGTGCTCCACCACCAGCATGGCCACGAGGTACAGGGCACATGTGACCCAGTACTTGAGCACTGCCTGTGCTCCGAAACCACAGCAAGAGGATGCATTTTCATGGGTGTCGGGCTATGCTGTCATATGGCCTGTACTTGAAGAGTATGGTGGTGTGCCATAACAGCACTGCTTGGCAGAGTGCAGCGCTTTCAGCTCGGCCAGATGAGCATGGCGCAGCATATCATGAAGCAACCCACACCCTTCACCACTCTTTACCCTGCAGTATCTTCTCACAACAACAAATAAAAAGGTGTTGTGCAGCACAGTGTACGTCATATTGCAATCTGTACAGACGTTGCAGCTGAAAGACAAGAGGAGCCGTACCTGGGTGTCTCGTCTGCGCAGCCCACTACGCAGCTCCTGCCAGCCACTCTGCACCGCCCGCACAGCGCTGCGTGTGCAGCTGGCTGTGCACTGGAGGATCGCCTCCGTGAAGAGCCAACCCACCAGCGGTCGAGCCCACACCCACCACGATAACGGGCCCGACAGCTGCCCGCTGCACACCTCACAAGTGGTCGTCGTGGCTACTACATTGGGCGCTGGATGCACTGCTGGCGGTGGCCGCTGCAGCTGCTGGGGCTGCAGTTTGGCACCTGGCTGGGACTGGGTTTGATCCATCTGTCCAAGCAGATCCCCAAGGGCTTGGCACAGCTCCAAGGACTGCTCCAGAGCCATGGCAGAGAAGAAGAAGGCGCGCATCTGCATGTGCAGTCAGTCAGGCAGTCAGTCAGTCAGCAAGCCAGTAGATCAGTTAACAGTCATTCAGCAAACCAGGGAGGCCTAGAGCATCGATGTGTCAGCAAGCAGCTGCTTCCAGGAACGCGTATCACCTGCCTGTCATGCGCACCTGTCGGCCCCGGAACATGCGGACGGTGATGCCTTTGTTGCCATGCTGCTGAGCAGCTCCACCATCCCCATTGTTCAGCTGGGTCCAATCCCCTTCCCCTGTCCCCACGTGTGCTGGATGGCCAGGCTGGCTGGGCTGACTGTGATGGTGGTGTTTGTGTGATGCTATGATGTGGCGCCAGTACGCCCGGCTGGCAGCCACCACAGCTGCCTGCAGCCTGCGGGCCTCAACTGCCACTGAGTGTCCAGAGCCATCTGAGTTGTTATTCTTGTTCTTGGGGAAGGTGCTGCATGCAGTGTCCGATGCTGCTGTTGTCTCCACCATGATTTCATCCAGCTGGATTTCTGCAGGAGCAGAATCAGGATCATGTGGCTTGCTTTTTGTGCCTTGCCGTTGAGAGCCCGTCCCATGCCCTGCCTCCAGGCGTGTAGCAAGCATGCGTAGCAGCAGGGAGGCTGCATGCACCGCATGCGCCACTGTCCGCTTCAGTGCACCTGCACCGCAGAGAGGGGCAGCACGTGCAGACATGCATGACGTGGCCTGCATGCGCTTGGCCTTGCACAACATTTATCCATAGACTAAGCCGCATAAGCTCAGCCAATGGCACGGCATGCAGTCCGTCATCCCTGGGTGTGCTGATCATGAGGCCACAAAGGCACACAGCCTCGCAGACAAAAGGTTAAACAAGGCCAGTGGTCTAACTGGAGTTAAAGCCTCCCCAGCAGCTCCTGATTCTCAGCCCTTACCAGGGTCCCTGCTGTCTGCAACCATTGGTGCTGCAGCCCCTGCATCCGCCAGCAGATGGGTAGGCACATCCTCCACCACTGCCTCAAGAGATGCCAGCCGATCCACCAGCTGGCCCAGTAGCCTCAGGACCGCGGGCCACCTGCACTGCATGCACAACGCTGGGGCTGCTTGCGCTGCATGGCGGCCGTGAGCACAGCTGCATGCGCCGGGCACACATGCCCCAATGTGCTGCATGAGGGCAGCGAGGCCTGGAGGCTCGGCCTGTGCGTGAACAAGCAAACAAGCACGTGAAAAGTCAGAGCAGATGCTCACGATCAAGTTCCTGACCTATACGGCTACAGCTGAAACAACCGCGCCGAACCAAACCATTCTGGTGGCTGTCGTGCACCTGCCTGTGCAGCAGCCAGCGCCTTGGCGATGGTGCCCAGCTGCGTGCGCAATCTCAGGGATGCCAATGGTGGAAGCAGCTCAATGGGGGCAGGCGTGGAGGCCAGCAGGCCCCTGCGCCGGGGTAGGCGCGGCTGTGTAGTCGCCAGCAGCACCTGCAGGTTGCGGCACCACCGGCAAACTGCATCCTCGGCATCAAACCTGTACAAAGCCTTGGGGGAAAGCACGTCGTATGCACCGTACCATATGTGATGGCTGCAGGCTGCTGGTTGGCAAATGTAGATGGGCCACCACTGAACAGGACATGCTTCATAGCTGCCTCTTCAGCTGCCTCTTCAGAGTTGTGGCATGGTGCATGCCGATGGATGTGCCCTGGCACAGCTGCCTACAGCAGGCTGGGGTGGACAGGCACAACACAGATGCCACGCATGAGAAGCTTGCATGGTGCCTGAATGCAGCATTTGTAGTGCTTGTGGGAGTAACCAACATTCTACTTGGTGGGGGCAGTGCAACCTGCAAGTCCGGCCCGGTTTGTTTTCGATTCTCAACGCCTCAAAACTATTTCACAATTCATCATTCCCTGAGCCAAAACCAAACACAGTACAACACCCTGCCTCACACCTCCATGAAGTCTTCTCCCTCCAGCTCCTCATGGAGCACTGTAAGCCGGGCTCGAGCATGCTCTGCATCCTTGCTGTCAGGCTCTGTTTGATCCTCTGCCTCCCCCTCTGCCTGGCCTCCTGTGTGCCTCCCTGCCACCTCTTCTCCAGGCTGTACTGCACCTCTGTGGGTGTCCGTACCTGCTCCTGTACTGCCACCCACCGGCCCATTGAAACCGGCCAGAGCGCCTGGCTGCAGACCAACAGCACCGGATACGGGGTGGGTGCCTGCCGAAGGGGAGCTGTGGCTGTGCTGTGGTGAGCATGGCGCTGAGACCTGACTCTGCGAGGTGACGTGTACTTGGATAGCTGGCTGGAGAACTGGGGATCTGGATGAAGCAGGAGCCTCCTGCCCCGCACCCTGAGAGCTGACAGGGCCACGGGGGCTGTGGGGACGCTTCAATGATGGAGCCGGCTGCTGGGGGTTGCTGTTCTTAGCTGAATCGTGCAGGGCCTCGGAGGTCTTCACCGCATATTCCTGAGCGTGCTCCAACACCACCCCTGGCTCCCCCACCAGCATGCTGGCCATCAGGTGCTTGTGCCTTAGCTCAGAGCCTGAGCTGCACAGCCGCCGGTACTCGTCACTCGCGTGATGTATGATATGGCTGTGACCTGTGCTGTTGCCATGGCTGGTGCTGTGGCCAAGGGGGCCACGCCACCGCTTGTGTACATGCCCATGGCCTGCAGTGTGGCTGAGACCGTGGTTGGGCCCTGATGGGCCGGACTGGTGTGATGTCATGTGTGATGCCTCATGGGCTGTCCTCGTGTGGAAGGACTGCGCGTGATGGAGGGGGTGCCCATGCCCTGTGTGGTGCTGTGCTCCTGGTTTCTGGAAGGAGGGCAGCACGCGCCCCAGGAGGCTGCCCCCACTCCGGGCGGCCCCAGCCAGCCTCTTCTCAAACATACTGAGTGTCTTTCTGAGCTGTGCGGCAGGGGGGCTGGCAGCAGGCTCGCCTGGGGTGCTACTGCCTGCGGTGCTACTGCCTGCGGTGCTACTGCCTGCACCTACTGCGTCGGCACCTGCAAGTGGCAGGTTGCCATGGCTAGCTGCCGCCGCGTTGGCAGTGCTTGAATTTGAACCCAACGCCTGATGCGAGCTGTGCTGCTTGTCTCCGGCATGAAGGCCGGGGGCGAGTGGGTGGTCCCCCATTGGGTGTGCAGTCTGTGCACTGTGTTGGGCATTGGCTGGGCTCCCCTGTCTGACAACAGCTGGTCCAAGCTTGGACGGCGTGACTGCGGATGTGACCGTGGTGGACTTTGTACTGCCTGGAGACGCCTCAAGCAGTACACTCACATGATCAGGGACACCTGGTGAGGCAGCGGGCCCATGGGCACCATTAGCTGGCCACTTGCCTCCAGCTGCATCCATCATAGTTGAGGGGCCATTTGGCTCACGTGCGTTGCGTGAGACCATGGCATCCCCACACTTTTCCAGCAGCTCAGCAGCAGCGCGCAGCACCTGGCCCACCCGTAGGGGCACCTGGGCAGCACAAGAGTAAAACAATGCAAGGGAGCAGAGGCGTGAGAGTCAGGGTAACGCGGAGACAGGAGGCATGCAAGCCGGTCAAGAGACATGCAAGACATTCAGGCCGAGGGACATGCAAGCTGTTCAGGGGCATGCAGCCATCCATACCCTTTTTTGATGCTGAGACACCTAATCACACCTGGCAGCAGGCAGCATGTCTCTATGCACTACAGCACCACGCTACACCCCAAGATCACCCATCAGCTCCTGTTGGAATGCATGCAGCATGCTGCATGCTGCATGCTGCATGGAGCATGGTGCATGCAACATGGTGGCCGCCCACCTGCCATGATGCCAGCTGTGGTGCCACCAGCGCCGCGCATGCCGCAGACGCACAACTGGCAAGGCCAGCTGTCAACATGAGTGGACCAATGACTTTCCGCCACACCAAGGGGACACTTGGCCCTTTGAACCCCAGGATCACTGCTGCACCAAAGGCCATGATGCCTTCCAGCGCTGACACCCACATCAGGGGTGGTGTGTAGACTGGGCGGGCCATGGCAAAGGGCAGCAAACCTGCTGAGCCGACCAGGCACATGACCCAGAGTTCTGCTGCAGACCCACGTGCAGTGATGGCAACCACTCCAGACACCTGTGTTCGATTGGTTGGGGCCAACAGCACATGCCGATGGCGTGTTGACGGGAGGTGGGAGGTTGGCATTCAATTTTAATCATCGGTGGTGGTCTGGACACGTGCACGTGCTGGACAAGTGTTATAACATACTGAAGTACTGAACAGTGACATGCCAGACAGCCACGCGCAACGCGCAACGCATGCATTGTCAGTGAAGGTCAGGCATGGCATCAGCACATGCGCACCAGGACGCCCGCCCATGCAGCACCCATGCACAGCGCGCCGCCCATGAGCCATGCGCCACGTATGTTGCCACCGAGTGATCGGTCACCTGCAACAGGAAGAGCATGACTCAAAGAGATGCTCGTGAAATCAAGAAACATCAGTGAGCAGTGATGCGCACACAGTCTTTCTTGACACTAAGGCGTGTCGGCAGGATTGTCTGCTGCATCCTGGAGCAGTGAGGGCTAGCATTGAGGCAGAGACTTCAGCGCGCACCTGGTGTGGCCAGCGCCCTTGTCAGCACAACCCAGAACACACCGAGGCATGCGAGCGGGAAGTTGATGCGCCTGCGTGCACACCACAGTGTGACCGTGGCGATGCGGCGCGCAGCGCATGGCGCTTGCTCTGACGCCCAGGACATGGACGCAGTGCACGAGCCGCACGGCTACAATGGCCTTGAAGCATTGAAAAATGGGTTTTTGAAAGCTGACCAGCATGTTGTTAACCCTGCCTCGCGGCAGGCATCCGTGCGTCATGATGGGCGTACGACCCGGCGTACGAATCAAAGCACATACACACGCACACACACACACACGCACACCAGCAGAAACATCAGGAGCACACCTGACCAGCACAGGCAGCAGCATGAGCAGCCCTGCTGCAGCTGTTTGAGCCTCTGTCGACACGTCAGGAAAGGCAGCCATTGTGGCTCGCAAGGCGGACAACGTCATACTGTTAACGTTGTATAATTAAATGGGTCGGGCCATCCTCAGTTCATCAGCGGTCATGCCACACGCGCGATCCGCATGGTTGGTCACAAGGATAGCTGCTTGGTTGCTGATGTCATTATTGTTTGAAGCGCAGCCACAACGACAACGGCAAGCCGATGTGCCACAAAAACATGAGCATCACTCACGTGGACAGTAAGTACCGTTGCGGATCTGTGTCCGGACAGCAGATCAGCAAAACGCCAGGTGCTAGCTATGATCTCAACGTATTGATGTAACGACGTGGCCATCTTCTCTGTCCAGCAGCTGGCTTCATATGGGGCTGGCTCTGGACCTGCTTCATTTATGTGCCTGGGCGCAGCTGGGCGTGCTGACTCGTGTCTACCTGGGGCACCTGTTTGGAGCAGCATGTGGGATCACAAGTGCAGGTACAACGTGAATGCATCTCATGACGCCAAGTGCAGCATGTTAGACAACCATGCATGCGCTATTATGTAAGAATGCGTCACGCCCGCTGCTGTGCGTCAGGCATGCACACTTAGCAGAACGCATGCGAGGTGCATGATATGATGCATAATGATGGATACTGCAGGCAACGGCAACCTGCCATGCACAACATCGAGTGGCTTGAGTCACCTTGGTGGAGCTTTTTTTACAGACCTTCCAGCCAACGTGGTGAGCTTATCGCCTGTGCTGCGCTTGTGCCTTGAAGGAATGCAATGCTGCAGCAAAGTGTGCATGCGTCCTCACTCATGCATGCACAGTCTGCATGCGTCTTCCTTCTTGCGTGCACAGTGCGCATGCAAGAAATGCCGGCTGGCTATGAACCAGGCTTGCTTGCATACACAGTCACAGCCAAGCTTGCTACCACCTGCTGATTGGCCTCCAACACATGCGCCTGCAACAGGTTGGCAGCTTTGTGATGGGGGTGCTAGCCCCTGGCGACCTTCTTGCAGCATTTTATGAGAAGGGGCAGGGGGCAGCAGGCATTCCGATCGCCATGCTGCCGCAGAGCCATTCCTTACAGAAACATGCTGCGCTGCTGCTTGGCGTGCGCACGGGGTACTGCGGGTCACTGACCACCTTTGCAAGCTGGTAAGACGGACCAAGCAACGGCTGGTGGTGCTTGCACAGCTTTTCGGCAGTGGATCCTAATGCAGAGGGTCAAACTCCAACCTCAGCCTGCACCTCGCCTGCAGCAGGCATGCTCAAAGGGCATACCCGATCACTGCTGCATTTCTCCAGCATCATTTCATTCATTAGTGTACCACCTCGTGTGCATCTCATTCACTGCAGGATGCTGCAGATGGTTCAAATGATGGTCGGTGGCCACCCCGCACCTCTAGGCACGGAGTGGGTGTCAGCGCTGTGGGGCTGCTTTACTGGGACTGCTGTCTCACTGGCTGCACTCGTCCTTGGGCAGCACCTGGCACTACTCCTATGGCACACACACCAAGAGGCAGAAGCAACAAAGAGCAGCAATGCAGCATCTCAGCCGGGAAACGGTAAACCTGTCAAGGAGACGGTGCATGTGCTGCTCTCCGTGGAGCCGCCCCACCCGAGCGCAGTCGATGCCCAGGCGGCTGAGTCAGGACAGACAGACCAGGAACCAACCTGCGGGAATGGGTTGATTGGTGGGCGATCATGGTTCTCATGGGGAGCAGATCTGGCAGCCGTGATCATCTTGTGTGTCCTAACAGGGGTGTCATTGGCATATGCTGTGCACGATGAGCGACATGGCACGATCACGTACGCCTTCAAACCCAGAAGCTTCATCTGGTTCTCAATCCTTCTGGGCCCCAGTGGCTGCCTGTTGAGGTGGAAGCTTGGACTACTGAATGGCAAGGTGTGACATGCATGCTCGGTGGTAAGGCGTTGTGACCCCACTGCTGCGCTGTCTTTCTCATCACGCCTCTGATGTCGGCTGCATGATGGGCACTGGCACCTGAGGCAGCATTTGACATGTGAGACAGTGCACCACAGCTTTTGCAGCCAGCATGCACTGATCTTGCAGCACAATCATGGCAGTAACCTCCCGCGTCCAAGTGCTCATGTGCTGCTTGCTGCCTGCAGGTCAAAGGCTCCTGGTCCTGGTTTCCCTTGGGCACATACCTGGCCAACCAGCTTGCCTGCCTGCTTGATTTTGTGGTGTGGACCATCCTGCTGTGGGCCAATCTCAACACGCTGCAGCAATCAATGCTGTACGGGTTCGTCACAGGCTTTTCAGGATGCCTGTCCACTGTATCCACATGGGTGGTTGAGGTTGGTGGCTTGCGGTTCCTGGGGTTTGCCGTGCATCAGGGATGGAGGCCTTTCACTGGGGTCTCACCTCGGGTGCTGTCTTCGTGCTGCCTTTGCGTCTAAGCATGCTTTACCTTGTGTTAACGTTCTCTCAGTGTGAATGCAGTAGCATGTGTACTGCGCCATAGGTATTTGACAACCTAACCTGATCTGATCTCACGAGATATGATCTGCGTTGATGCTTTGATTAACACATGCAGGTGCAGAAGCTGTCCCAAGGCATCCCCCACAACATCAACGGCTACACCTACATGCTCATCAGCCTAGTTACAGCCATCGTGTTGGGTCTGGTGGTTTATGGAACAGCTGTATGGACGCTGTGAGATGTAAGACATGACACCCTTGTAAGAAAATCAATGCTCTGCAAGGGGGTAGCACATGCGGGTGTAACAAATGTACACGGCTGCAAGCAACCGGCTTAGTGTTGCCCATCCAGGCATGCATGTCCTAACCCTGCAAGCCACAACAAGCGCGGCAAGCGGGTCAATGACATGCATCAATAAAGAATAGCAATCAGCGAAAAGAATGCAGCTCTCCTCCTGTCCATGCCTGATTCCACTCACGCGCACATTGTACTTCATGCTTGATCAGCAAACAGCTTTGCAGCAATCTAGTGGCAATTTAGTACACTGAGCGTTCTACGCCCCTCAGATGATTTGCTCCTGAGATGCAGCTGCACCATCCCCTCCCTGCCCATCAGCTTGTGATGCATTCGCTGCAGCGGCTGCTGCTGCTGCTGCCCCTCCCTTGGGACCCCGCTTCTTCTCTCCTCTGTCTCCCTTTGCCACCTGCAGGCACAGCCAAAAGTGTAGGGACATTGTGCATACGAGGTCAAGTGCACCGACACAGCGCTCACAACTCTTAAGCCCAACCGCAGCAAACCCCAACTGCACACGACTTGCGGGTAGCACAACTGAAGTGCCGTGATGTTCACTAGCAATGTCACTAGCTCCTAGCTGCACCGTCTCGTTGAGGAGAAAAAGCCAGTCCCTTGGTTTTGCAACGCACACTGTACATGCTGTGTGGTTTGCAAGGAGCGTCCATGTTTTCTACTCATGGTGGGCACACGATGTACAGTTACATGCGCACAGCAACACAAAAATACACACACACAGAGAGAGAGAGAGAGAGAGAGAGAGAAGGGGGTATGAGGGAGTCGCGTACCTGCTTCCACACGCCCATGCCCAGCGCCTCATCCACCACATACTCCTCTTCCACATCATGGAACTCAGTGTTCGCTGGGGCAAAGCCGTTCATGATGTCAAACAGGGCCTTCTCCACCTTGCCCACCTCGTCAGCCGTCGCTGTTGGCTTCTTACGCAAGTGTCTCGAGCGAGCCCTGCGGAGCACGCAGGCCATGTTAAAACGCAGGCCATGTTAAGACGTAAGACATTAGCTGCATGATGCAAGACGCGCGCCAACTGCTTTCCGGCCACATGCTCTTGACACTGCATGGGGCACCTGGCATGCAGGCCAGACGTGTCAGCACATCACCGCACGCGGGCAGTATCCCATGCTTCCTGCATGGGTGCGTGCAATCGCATAGAATGCGTGATTCAAGCTGGCAGAGCTCACTTGCGCATGGGTGGGGTGACGCCGTCGGTTGCCTCCACTTGCCCTGCTGGCACCTCTCCCCCAACAACAAGTATCTGCGGCCACGTCAGCAGCAGGCGCAGCAGGCGTGTAAGAACATCTAGGCATGGGGCTGGCATGGCGAGCCATACCGCTCACCATGCATGCACATGGGAACCCCAACCTCGCCTTACACCCGTACCTGTCCTATGTCACCCGTCTTGACCAAATTCGTATCATCGTATGTCTTGTAGCTCTCCACGATTGTGGGCAGCTCCAGCACGTGCACTTGATACGCCTTGCCTTCCACGAGCAACCGCCCCTCTCTCCCGTTGTCTGCAGCCCAGTTTGTTTCAGATTCAGATCAAGTGTGCTGCTCTTGCTGACGCAGCTGGGCTGGGAACGCACCTGGGAAAGTCAGCTCCACCGATCCCTGCACATTCTCCTCTTCCCTTAACGCTTTCCGCAGCTTCACTGCCAAATCAGGGTCCAGCACTCGCAGCACGTACTGTTCTTCGCTGCCTTCCGCACGCGACATAGTTATGCGCACGATGACTGGAGGGTGCTTCGCAGCTGGATCAACCCTATGCTGAACTTTACAGCTTAGGGTTTGAGAATCGGTTAGGGGTTTGAGGATCGGTTAGGTTTCGACCTAGTTGAAAAGATGCGATCTATCTCCTGCGCCCAACAACTGCACCATCACCAGCGTGGCCTGAGCTGCTTGTCCATCACAGCCGCGTCTGTGTACGCCAGAGGCAGCTGCCTGTGCAGCACAGCCGCGTCCGCCGGGTGCAGCACCTCAAAGCCCAGACCCTCAAACAGCTCCACCCATACCTCCCGAGGCTGTACCAGCAGGCGGGAGACACCCAGGTCCTCCAGCCGCATCTCCAGCACATCCAGCAAAGCCCTGTGTGCGCAACACATACGACAGCATGCTTACCACTTGCCGACCAGGCTACCCCTGGCCGTGCTGAAGGTCTGCTATTCAAGTACAACAGGGCTGTGGTTCAAACAGGGGGGCCCATGATGCAGCAAGCGCACAGGTGCTGGCAGACACTCGGTCACGCAGGTTGCAGCACAGGTCCACATCACGCAGGAGCAGTCACTGAGATGTGATCATCTCGCCTATCGAACTGTGTAGATGTGAACCCACCGTGCATGACCCTGCTTGCGTGCACTACGCTCCGTCGTGAGCAGGTGCAGTTGTGCAGCATGTGGGCCGTACACATCGAAGGTACATGTGGCCACCGGAGCAGACCTGTACTTCAGCAGCAATGCATACTTGCCGCCGGCGTACTCAGCGGAAGGGTTGCCAAAGCCCTGCAGTACACGCAGTGGCACGTACAGCAGTGAAGCCCAAGGGTGAGCAAGCACTCCAAGGTGGGACGCCAGCTACATTTGTGTCCCAGCCATATCAAAGCCCAAGAACACAGCATACTTCATAAGCAGGCAATGGTCAGGAAGCAGACCCCCACGCCAGGCAGATGTTCACAGATAGGGTGTGCAATGAGCAGCAGCAAGAACAGCAATAGGCGAAATGAGCACAGCTGGTCCAGCTCACCCCTCAACCCACCACAATCAGGGGCGCTCCGAAAGCTTCCCCCAGCAGACCGTACACTGAACCCAGCGGGGTGGCATGTAGCTTTGCCACATGTGGGGCGGATGTTGCCATGCCCATGGGCTTGCCAGGGCCCCATGCCCCTGCCTGCCATGGCTTCCCTGTGTTCCCTGTGCCACCCTCAGCCCCACCCTCCTCGCTACTGCTGCTACTGCTGTCCATGGCCAGGTAGTTGGCTGCAGAGGACAGAAAGTTGCGGTGGTCCGTGTCCGTGACCTGTGAGTGGAAGTGTGACAGGTGCGGGTGGACGTGTGACGTGTGCAGTACAAGCATGAGGGCAGTATGAGCGACATGTGCACGTGGTGCAGGCGCCTAGCAGGCGGGTCATGACAAGCCCCAAATGCAGCCCAAACCCCAATGCCCATGTCAGCCCAGGCAGAGAAGTGTGTGGCCAACCGATGGTCACCAGCTGATCAGCTACTGTATGTTTCCTCATCCGAACCAATCCTCATCCGAGCCCGCAGCTGAACCCAGGCCCAACAGCCCAGTGGTGCTCAGTCAGACATGGCTGACATGCAGCCATCCCCACTCACCAGGCTCACAGAGTACTCCGCTGCCAGGGTGCCCAGCTCCCATGCAGGCTGCTCCCCCCGTAGCGCAGCTGCCTCCATCTTGAGGAACGTGCGCCTGCATGTGTGCATGCATGTGTGGCTGGTCAACTTTCGGCGCACGTATTGGGTGCTTGGTAGGGTCAAGCCGGAGTGCATAGCATCGTATGCACCAAGCACATGCTGTGTGCTTGAAGGTATGCTTGGAGACTTCCAGGTGCACAGGGCGCTGTGATGTGCAGGCCGCTGACAGACCGACAGACCGACCGCCAGACCTGCTGCTGGAGCTGACACTTTAAAATGGGATCAGAGACGCATACAGCTACCAGAATGGCGAGATGGCACATGATGATATGTAACTGATGTAATAGACCGTAATCAACCAGGCATGTAGTCGATGTGGATGTTCCCATGGCACCCACCTGCAAGAGTTGCAGTGGAACCAGGGCTTGGGAGGCAGATCATCCAGCTCATGCACATCTAGGCATCCCAGGTGCCACCACCTGTGGCACTGGTCACAAGCCCATGGCCGTGTCTCAAAGACGATGTTGGTGTCATCTTCAGTGGGTCTCGCCTGCTTGTCAACCATGAACTCGCAGCTGTTGCAGCAGGGGCATGGCCGGGGAAACGTCTGCAGGTGCGGCCACATAACAACATCGGCTCACATAACAACATAAGGGTTACAGGCACAACATCACCAAAGGAGGTGTGACTCATAGCAGTGCAACTGGACGCCAGGGAGAGGAGGTGAGCAGAGACATCGGGAAGCTGCCATGGTGGCTGCATAAGGTGTCGGTGTGCTGCACACAGTGCATGGTACACCTAATGCATGTTTTTACGTGTACCCTTGCGTGTGGCCTATGCCCATGCGTGGCCAGTGCCCATTACCAAGGCCCACATCCACAGATAGGGACACACCTCGTTGCGTGCTCGGTGGAATGTCAGCACGTTGCTGGCGATGCTCTGAGCTTCTAGAAAACGTGTTGGCAGCTGCAGCCTCACCAGCCATCTCCACCAGTTGGGAGGCATATGGGCTGACAGTTGCTGCTGGCGAGCAGCAATGCTGCTGCCCGTGAGAGTGGCCAGTACACAATGACGTGGCTGCCGCCCGTTTGAATGCCACCAGGTGGGAGCGCTGCCCCGATAGCCTGTACTGGTGCCGCCATGCATGGTGAACTGCATGCTGCTGCCGTAGCTGGTGCTGCACCCTGCATTTGCAGGTTATGCATGGTGGTGCATGTGCAGTCAGCGTGCGTGCTGCATGGTGGCATGGTGGCATGGTTGCGCATGGCCAACTCGAACAAGGCTGCTGACATCGGGGCGTCTGCAGACTGGTCGCAAACGCAGTCGCACCATCGCATGGCGCTGATGGTGCGACCTCCTTGATCGATGCCGTGAAAAACCCTGCGGGAGCTGCACGGCAAGACGTGGCCGTTCGTTTCTTACGAGTCATGTCAATGATCCTTCGCGTGCAAGGGGGTTAAAGGTATGTTTGTCACATCATCGTGTTGATCGGGCTTTGTTCCAATTCTTCACAGCAGCGAATGGGTATTATTTGTTCTGCATAATGTTGTGTAATGTCTCAAAAAAACCACTCTTGTTCCTGCATCACACATGTGGGCAGGGCTGCCGGCTGTGACCAGCTGTGGCTTTGAATGCACCTGCAGCAAGCAGTTGCCTGCTGGCACACCCATCGTCATGGTGTGCTTCCCCCTCAACAGGCACACTGCCGACTGCACTGTTGCGCGCTGGTGACTGCGCATACGCCCAGGTTTTGTGAAGATGCATGATGATTTAATGAGGCATGAACCTTCGGCTTGTGCAGAGCAACACCAGAGCCCGTGTAAGTATGAGCTTGCCACGGTGGGTCAAGCGGGTTGAGGCCACCAGTGTGCATGGCAGGCTTGGCATGCTATCGGATTGGCATGTGAAGCGGCGCTGTCTGATCACATTATGGTGGAATCCCAGTTGAACCCGACTATTTATTCCAGAATTACACTAATTACGTCATAAACTAACATGCCGACCTTCCACTGACCTGTGCCACTACGCGTGTGTGGTGGCACCACAATAGCGTCCCCTGCACAGCTGCAGCTGCAGCGCGAACCCACTCCCTGGCCTGCCAGATTCCATGTGAAGTGGATCTGCGCAGCATGCGGTATCCGAAGAATCGGCATGCGCTCCCTAATCAAATCACTGCAGCCAGGCATCCTCCACCTCCCTCTCCTCCACATGGAACGCCTGCATCACCTCCCTCAGAGCCTGCGCCTCCTCACCAGCTGCTGCGCTGCTCCCTGCAAGCCTGCCTGCCTCAGGTCTGCCCGCCTGCTGGAAAGCGGTCGACCTGTCGCCATGCATGTCCGCGTCCGCCCAGCCACCTCCAAAGTCAATGCCTGATCGCAGCCGCCGCCATGCGCGCAGCATACGCACCACCCAGCCTCCATCCAGGGGGCAGCCCAGCCGCATCAATGCAGCAAGCGTAAGCACCAGCTGCTTTGAGGTCAGCAACTGCTGCGGCGGCCCTGCTGCTCTGCTGCTGCCTGGTGTGCTGCTCGCAGCAGCATGGTGCGATGCCTCGTCTGCATCCAGGGCGCCAACACTTGCCTCTGCCAGCTGAGAAAGGCGGTGCTGCAGCTGGTGCTGCAGCTTCCTCCCAGCTGTGACACCCACTCGGCTGAGTCCCGCGGTGCACTGTAACAGCATGCGGCCGTCACAGGCAGGCAGAGCAGCCAGCACAGCATGGCCGAGGCGCTTGAGCAACAGAGCTGGGTAGTGCCAGACCCCTGCCCGCAAGCTGCCGAGCGCCCATGCGCACATGGCGATCGCCTGTGCAGCAGCTGGGTCCACTTGCTGGGGCCCTGAGACCAGAAGCAGCTGTGGCTGCGTGCTGCCTTTCGCTTGTGCAGGCTGGCGCCTTGGGGGTGGACCAAAGCACGCCAGCTGTGCACTAACAGCCAGGAGCAGAGGTTCCAGCTCTGGTGCCAAAAGCTCAGGATGAGATGCCGCCCCTGCCTGCCTTCTGCTTGTAGTACGGATTGGTGCCCGGGTGCGGCGCCCGGCTGGTCCTGGGGAGTGCTCCGGTGTGTTGGTTACACCCAGCCGTGCCAGTGACCACAACACCATTGAGAGGCCCTGGAGGTTGTAGTGCGCCCACCTGCCTGCCTGCAGCTGCAGCTGCTCTGCACCCTCCTGCTCACACGTTGAGCTGCTGGAGTCAGGGCCATGTACAGCTTGTGCATCATCTGGCTGTGGTCGCATGCAGCTCTGCCCCGCCAGCACATGCCGCAGCCATAAGGGCGTAGGCCGCAGCCCCCAGCGGGCCATGGCCCACAGCACGCACGCCATGGCCTGTGGCGTCATCTCCACATCTCCCTGCAGGCTCACCACACGCTGCAGAAACAGCCGGGCCCATGTCTTGGCGGGCCGCCGCCCCAGTGTTGCCATCGCCCAGGCCGAGTTTGCCAGGTGCTGCGCAGGGGTGAATGGCAGCAGCGCCTGTGACACCCGCTCCGCCTGCGCCCACCACGCCTCACTGGGGAGGATTTGCAACCGGGCACATCCCAGCAACAGGTTGGCTAGCTCCTGCGTGCTAAAGCCTCCCATTTTGGCCGTGCTGGCGTCCAGAACTGCGTGCGTCCATGCGGCCGGCGGCTGCACCCCCAGCACAGACGCCGCCCACAGGCTGTTGGCCAACTGCTGGGGTGTGGCAGCCGCAAGCACCCGAGGAATGCTGGCGCTCACGACCAGCAGCCTGGCCGCTGTAGCTCTCAGATCTGCTGCCATTGCTGCAGCATCACTCGCAGGGTGCTGCCTGGAGTCTACTGCTGTATCTGATGCACGCCCCCTGCCTGCTTGGGAACGTAGCGCTGCCACAGGGAGTGTGCTGGCTGGCTGTTGTCCAGCACCCAGCTGCTGTGATAAGGACTCGGCTGGCTGGATAGGTAGCTGCTGGGAGCTGTGCCCCATGCGGGCTCCTTCACCGCCCAAGCTCTCCCATGCGTCAGCAGCACTGCCACTGCCACTGTCATTGCGAGCATGCCCCCAGTCCTGTCCAGTACCCGCGGTACCACCAGGAGCCGCTGCATGGCTGGCCAACTCTGTGTGCAGCCGCGCCAGCGCCCACAGACCGTTGGATAAGTCCTGGGGCCCGAGGCTGCCTGCCTTCTGTCTGAGTGTCCCCAGCAGCGCTGACAAGAGTTGGGGCTGGGGTACGCTGCCCAGCTGTGCGAGGGCCCATAGTGTGTTAGTAATGCCCTGTGGGGTGAAGGCTGGCAGCTTGAGCAGTGCACCACGCAGTGCAGCGTCCACCCATGTGTCCCCTGCAACACCGCACAAACCACAAAAGCGTGATCATGATGGCATCGACGACATGTGCAGAATGTGCACCAGGTATCGTGGATGCATACACGATGAGAAGCATGTAGTGCGTGTGCTTTGATAGCAAAGCTTGGCCATACCACATGGGTCACACAGCACCATCGAGCTGCATGCTGAGTTGCTGTTTGGGCATACTGCACACAGGGGGGCTGTTGGCATTGTTCGAATAACTACCTGCATGCCAAACTTTACCACCCAGTTGATGCAACAATGTTAACTCCATCTGATGGCATCTCACCTGGGAAGAATCCCAGCTTGGCCAGGGACCACAGCGAGTTGGACGTGTGCTGGGGATCAAAGGTTGCCAGGGTCGGCTGTGACGCATCCAGCCACTGAGACATCCACCTGTCAGGTGGTTCCAGGCCCAGCTGCACTGCTGCGTAGAGGGTGTTGGAGAGCGCCTGCGCAAGGTGGGGGGAAGCATCCAACCATGGATGGCTCAGTGGCTGACATGACTGCCTGGCCAACAGATGATGCAGATCACATGTCACACATCACACGTGTTCACACCTGGGGAGGGAAGCTCCTCAGACGGGGCTCTGCCAGCTGGATGAGGGATGACACCAGGTGGGCCAGCTGGTCGGGCTGCAGCTCTGACAGCGCGCTACCACCACCTGCCTCACCTCCTTCAGCACTAAGAGTGACCGCCACAGCACCAGCCATGCCAGTCTGACCTGCCAGTCTGTCTGCATCGCAATCTGTGAGGAGCTGCTGCTGAGACTGAGATGTGGAGATGAGTGCAAGGGCATAGGCCACACTGGAGGTGTGCTGCGGCTCAAACCCCTGTGCACTGGCAGGCACTTGGTCCAGCAAAGCTGATGCCAGGGCCAGCACAGTGGCACGTGCCTTCAGCAGGTTGTCCGATGCGCCATGTGCTGTGCCTTTTGTTGTGCTGGAGGCTGCTCTTGGTGAAAGAGTGCTCCCCTGGTGGCTCGACTGTATTGCAGCCACCATTGTGTCTATGTGCTGCAGCAACTTGGCAGTGGCCCACAGGCTGTTGGCCACAGCACGTGGCTGGAAAGAAGGTACATGCGCTTGCACCATGCTGGCCAGTGCATACACACACTGTGATGCTGCATGGGGCAGCGAGGGGCCAGGCCGCGAAACACCATGTGCGCCATGCGCCATGCTGATACCGTCGCCAGCATGCGCTGCTCGCATGAGCTGCTTGTCTGCTTCCAGCAGCTTCACCAGTCTAGTCAGCGCTGCTGATGCATGGATAGCATTCAATTCGTCTGCATGCTGCATGCACAGGTGGTGGAGCTCCTGCCAGCCAACGGAGTCCTGGATGGCGATCGTTAGGCGCCGTGCATCTAAATATCCACGGCCTTCACGCCGCTGCAGCGTGACGCGCTCCTGCTGCCATTGACTTGCCGCCCTGCGACGAGGCTGGTAAATTCCAGGATGCGCTGCTTCTTCATTCTCCGTGGCTCGCAACTGGCGCTGAACAGCACTGATGGGGGGGTAGGGTCGAGAAGAAGCCAATCGACGCTGGTATAGCAGCGATGGCGTTCCCACCCATGAAGTGCAGCTGATATGCATTCAGTGCTCAACTGCACATCTTGGTAGTAAACAACATCCGCACAGCATCTTTGAGCGCTGCACCGACTTTTAACGCATTCACATTTGATTTATGTGGCCCTGCTAGCCCGTCCTCGAACACGATGAGTGTGATCAAAAACTCAATCACTGGTCCGTCAAACTGCCTTGAGTGACCACTGGTAGTTGGACGGACCAGTAGCACAGTTGTGCTAGAGCTGAGCACCAGTGCTGCATGGCACCCCACGAGATACCTGCTCTGCTTGTTGGCACATATGCAGCATTGCACACAGCTGCCACTGTCGTTGCTGACAACCTGCCGCTGGAACCTGCACTTGTGTTGGCACACCTGAAGGCCAAGCTGAATTGGTGCAGCCGTTGCCATCAGGCTGGCGACAGGCAGAGTGCTTTTCACGTAGATGCTTCAGTTTGTAACTATATATGCAGCCACCACAGCCATCACCAGTCAGAACCAACTATAGTCAAGAATCCGCAAGAGTCCCAAGAAATCCCTCCCATCATGCTTTAAAGCTGTGATGCCTGCAATGCTTTAAAGCCATGATGCCTGCCAATCTGCAGGTCACTCTTGCACATCATTACCCTCCAGTGCATCCCCTTCAACCCGCGATGGTTATAAACATCCACCACCCTGCCAGCCGCGTGCAAACACACCATGCAACGCAGTGGCGGCATGCGTGTCCAGGGCTGTGTCTGGGCATGCATGCGCTGGACCGCGCAGGCCATGCATCCCCTGCATGCCCTAGATGCACGCAAAACCTGCGTGCGTGGCTGCGGTATGATCAGCCTCCCCAAGCCACACATATGACGATATGAGACTGGTACCTTGAGCCCGGATACGCGCGATCAGAGAGCTCATATATGCTTGCCTGCATCACCGCCGCACGCCGTACCCCCCACCGCCAAGCGGCGCCTGGATCCTGGGCCGAGCACCCCCAGACGCCACCACAGGCCCCACGCCGCCCGCCGCCGGCGGCGCCGCGGGCCTGCTCGGCCACCCCCCTCCTGCGGGTGGGCCCCCACCACCCTCCTGTGCCTGCGGCACACCGTCCGGCATGCAGTACACCACGCCGTGCTTGTCCAGCGGCTGCAGCGGCTGCAGGCCGTAGAACGTGGTGGGCGGCGCGGTGACGGGCAGCACCCGCCATTGGAACGCGCACCGATCGCGGCCGCCTGCACTGACCAGGCAGCTCTCATCAGCCGCCCACCGAACATTCATGACGTGGGAGGAGTGACCGGGGTAGCGATACGCGGGCGCGTGCTGTACAACCACCGGGAAGTTGAAGAGGTTGACCTGCGTGCGGCCAGCACCGTGACAGGCACCAGTTGCAGATGGACCGCATACTGTGCAGTGCTGCGACTGTACTTGCCACTGACAGTGCAACTGAAGCGTGAAGGGATAGTGGGGTTTCCTGCCCGGTGGACGAAGCCTGCAACTGGCTAGGGTACAAGGAGAAGAAGCGGCATGCAAGCCCCAGGTCTGACTCCCAACCTCAGCCACAGCCTGCACTGATTGTCATTAAACCGCAGCATGTACTGCGTGTCGTTCACTTCCATGCCCGCAGCTCCCAGCGCTCACCTTCCCGTCATATGCTCTCTTCCCAAAACGACAACTTCCTTAATCTCCACAACACGGCTACCAACATTCAGCCAACGCACTCACCTTCCCTAGGTCGTCAGCAGACGCCAGGAAGCGGCCAGAAGGCGAACGGTCCACACTGTTGACATCCGTGCCATCCGAGTCAGGGTGCCAGATGCCCATCACGTCAAAACCCAGCACGCATGTCCATGTCGCCCACCTGCGCAGGCCACCGGCGCAGTGCACCGACAGCACAACAACTTCAGTTCGCACAACAAACTCATCTACTGGCATGTATACAGCAGCTTGGACCTGCTTCCACGTTTGGAACCATGCACTGGGCAACGTGGGCGTTGTGTACGACAAAGCGGCAAATGGTGTGAACAGTGCCACTTGATGGCAGGCCTCTGCTGCAAAGCGTGTTGCGACAACCCACTTTGTGTCACGCATGTTGTCCTTGACCTGCTTCCCCGTGCGCGGCTCAAAGTACAGGATCTCGTACGCCTGTGAATGTGTGCAGCAACAAACCAAAGCATGGGATGGCTACTGCATGACCATGGATACGAACGGACGCAAGCCCACATGTTTGAAAGAAAGAGCAGATGTGGTGTCAATCCAGCCATGCAGGGCGAACACATCGGCAAAGGTCTCTCGTCATTGAGCATCATGGGCAAACCCCAGGCTGCGCAAGCACCAAGCATACCTGGAAGGCACCAACCATCTGAATACAAGCGCGTACCTGGTCTGTGCTCTGAATCACAGAGCTGTCAAGTGCCCAGTCGATGTGGGTGATGGTGGAGGAGTGGCCCACACAGCGCACCAGCCGCTGGTAGCCATTCTGCAGTCAAAGGGACAAGTAACATGAGCATTGTGAGATGTAGCGTCTGTAGCATCTGTAGCATCAAAGGTAAAGTAAACAAGTTACAGCAACTCAATGGTAAAGAGCTGCGTGGATCGTAAAGTGCCTGCTGTACCACACAGCAGGCACTCGTGTGGGCACAGCTTCCATGTCGCCGAGTGCGGGCAGTTTGTAGTTGCAGTGGCCTGCCACGACAAGCTGCTGCACCTGTGGCACCCTACGGGCTCTCTCTGCATTCTTGCCTGCGACCTGCTGGACTGCCTCCGCACCATCAACGGGAAGCAAACGAACGATGTCAAACGATGTAACGCATGCAAGCCACGGCACAGGCTGCCTCGCACCCGTACGTCATACACGTCCAGGAACTGGTCATGTGACCCTGCCGCGAGGTAGCGCCCGCATGGCGAGTACTTCATACATGACACCTCGTCCGCAAATAGCTTGCCCCAGTAGATCTGCGACCGGGTGGCAGTGTAGCACGTGCAGCAAGGAAAACCACACAGAATGGAACAGGCCGCTAGAACAGCAGGAGCTGGGTTTAGTGCACGAGAGCTGCTGCCGGTAGTGGATGCCGTGCAGTGATTGACTGATCCTCCAATGTCCAATGCTGCACACCATGTGCTTTGGAGCATGACACCATGATAAATGTGCAAGGGAGTGCCACTCCCTCAGCTGCTGAGCGCCTGGCCTTGAAGGCGAGTCAAAATAATGACCCCCGAGCAGCGGAAGTGCAAAGCTCAAGCCCCACTGCCCCACTGCTATCCCGTGCGCACCTGTGCGAGCTGTGGGTGAAATGCCATGACCTTGAGCCCCCCACTGCGCATGCCCACGGCCAGGTGCTCCCCATCAGGTGAGAACGCGGCGCAGCGCGCCTTGTCGCCCTTCTGCGCCAGTTGTACGATGCGGACGGGCTGCAAAGAGCGCGCAGACAGCGCGCGAATAGCATGGGGCGGCTCACCAGTTTAATGGCATGCGACAACTTGCAAAAATTGGCTAGGCCAGCAACACGTATAGTCAGGTCGTTCTGGGATGTAGCATTCTGTGATGTGTGTTATGATGAGCCCTGCATCAGGCCAGCAACTCTTCCACACCCTGCAGCCAACTACCCAGCCAACTGCATCCCCCACAATCCCCAGCGCTGCCCTTGAATCCTTGATCCTCGCCCACAGCTCGCCCCATTCCCGCCAAGGCCCAGCTGTTAAGTACCACCCAACCCCCAGCCCACCTTGCGCATAGCCGCGCTCCACACGATGATCGTGTCCGAGTCACACGCAGTCGCAAACACATGCGGGTACGCCGGGTTCATGGCCAGGCCCCATAAGGATGCGGCGTGGCCCTGCACCAAGCAGCGGCAGTACAGCAGGCAGGCACTACGTGTGAGGTACAGTCTACATATGCTCAGCACCGTGCCGTTGGCATGCAGGTTCATGTACCCAACAGGTTGAATGGCGGGTGGGGAGTTGTAGCTGTGGGGCGCTGTTGCGCTGCCAATGGGGCAAAGCAGTGGGTCACAGCTGGGGGGCACAGGAGTAGGCCATAGGCTGGGGGGCACAGCTGGGCTGAGGGCTGTGCTCCACTGTTAGACAGCTCATACTCATATGGTCGGGTCCTCAACAGCTCAGACAAACATGTGATCGTGCGACTGCTATCTTGCAGACATGATCACCCAAGTATGCAACCATTACGGTGCACAAAACAGAACAGACGCACCTGCACCAGAATCTCAGGGGTCTCGTCCACCTCCCACACATCACAGCTTGCTGTGCCTGCGTGCACATCAGGATTCAAGTTAGACGATTAGAGCATGATCGTCACAGCTGGCTGTGCATGTGGGAGAGCAGTGAGATCATTGCATGCCACAACCAGACGTCGGCATGCCCCCACTTGAACGACCACCTGGCATGCATACTCAGGCCCCATGCGCGTGCGCATAGCGGCAAGGGCCCCGGCAGGTTGCTGTACAGCTGGTACATGCACACTCATGAGGTGTGCCTATGCACTTAAATCTTGGAGAGACGTCCAAACATCCATGTCAGCTGGGACAGGAAACAGCCGAACAAATGGCTGGTGCCTGCCATGCTTACCTGCGATGAACACCTCACTGCCTGGGAAGCAGTCCAGGCCACGAATGGATGGCGCCGCGGCCACGCCCATCTGCAGGAACAGCAACTCGCAGTCACACACGCGTCAATGCAATGGCCAGCAGCAGCCACCTAGACCTGGTTACAACCAGCGCAGCGCTACTAGCAGCCATACTCCATACTCTGTGTTAAGTGTGATTGAGGCATGAACTGTGTGGCCACAAAACAGCACCACACATACAGACATACTTGAGGCCCAAAGTGTGATCCTGGCGCGTGAATGCCGGATGCACATGCTTCCCTGCACATGCTTCCCAGCACCCAGCCCACCTGGTCAGGCCGCAGCATGGGGATGCGCTGCAGTGGCGGCCCCAGATCCCCCTTGGAAACATCCCACTTGAGCACATAACCGTCTGATCCACCACTCAGCAGGATGTTTTCGTCCTGCAGCAGCAGGCAGCGCACGCCGCCGTAGCTGGGGCTGCCATCCGGGCGCCGCTCCAACACGCCGGCCGCGTGCCCTGTGCAGCAACATTGCCATGCGTGACAGCAACCAGGGGCACATACTCTTCACCTGGTGCCCAAGCCAGCTCAACCTCGAGCCACATGCTTCCACAGGCACCAGAGGAGGAAGCAGGGGGTGTGGCTTGGAATAAGCGGCCTTGAACTAGGCATGCATGACAAATCGAGTCCTGCATGGCAGCTTGTGCGCGCCCGTCATCTTCTTTACCTTGCGTCTCCCGCACCAGCCGGCAGCCCTTCCACGAGCAGATCACGCCCTCTGCAGTGCCACTGAGCACGACGCCGCTGGGCAGGAAGCACGCGCTGAACACGGTGTGTGTCTTGGTGATGTTGTACACTCCCGCGTCTTGCTTCGCGCCCCAGGGGGCCCCTTGCGCCTCTAGCACCTTATTGGCAGGCCGCTGCAGCTCAAAGAACTTGATGTAGTTCTGGCCATACGTGATAAGCCTGCAGGTCGGGCAGGCACGACCGTCAATGACAGGGTTAAAAAAGGTGAGGTCGATGGGTGGGTCAGGCAGCGCCAGGATGCAACGGGTGCCTGGGCACGTGCCCATGTTGCATGCGGTTACAACCAGCGTCCCATGCAGCGCTGGCATGCCGGCGTCCTACGGCCCAGCCGCAGGGCAATGTTGTGCGCAGAAGGGGGAGGAACAGACATGCTTAACCAGTAAAAGCCCCAATCATATGGCTCCATCGCTGTACTGGCTTCGGAGGCCCACATATCACAGGGAGTCCAAGCTGGCCAGCTGCCACCAGCTCTCTCTCTGTCTCATCTGTGCATAAACTACGCATGTGTGCGCCCTTTGTAGTCAGTGCACCCACGCACCGGTCCACCTCAAAGGGGCTCCACACCACGCCATATGTCGTGGGGGGTGCGCCCGGCTGCGTCTTGCGCTCCAGCAGCAGCTGCTTGCGTTTCCAGTCCCAGATGTACCTGCACACAGGTACATGCACACAACGCAAAGCTCGCAAAAATGCCGCTCGCCTGCTGCGTGGTAGCACAGAGCTCGCAGCCTTCTACATGGTGTATGAGTAGAGCCGTGAAGCCATACGGGCCGTGACACCACGTCCCTGACAGGGAATGGTGCGAGCCCCAACGACTTTCAGGGCACTGCATGGAGCGCTGCCTCGCGGCAGTGTGCTTGTTTGATGCATGGAGCTCACATGGGTGTGCATGGGTGAGGTGCTGGCATGGGTGTGCAAGGGTGAGCCCAGGTTGCAGCCACTGCTTGGGCAGTGCAGCCAGCCGAGCCAGGTCACTCACAGCGTGTGGGAGTTGTCCGTGCACACACATGCGAGCTTGGTTCCTGACGATGAAAAGCACAGCGCCTGCACGCCTCGGTTCCCATACCTGCCAAGGGGAAAAAGAGGGAACTGCAGCAGTTCAAGGGGGAACGCCGCAGCAAGCCTAGTCCGTGCCGTTGGGTATCATGAATCACCAGACACGAGCCTATATGAGAGCCAGCTGTATCGTATCAGTGCACATTTTCAGAGCCTCGTGTAAACCCATGATGTGCTCAGCTGTCTATAGGCGTCAAGGCGTGTGGTGTCACTTATGCTGCTGAACACAACGATGCAGCGGGCAGGGCACTGGCCTGTGGCTACCTGGATCTGTGGCTTGCCTCCCCAGTGCAGTTAGAGGCCAGTGCAGGCACAGGCACATGCTCACCCCTGGTTAATTTTCTGGATCTGCTTGCACGTGGTGGTGTCCCAGATGATGACGCACGGGTCCTTGCCCACCTACCACACAGCAGCATCCGGAACCAGTCAGGTCATCATTACAGTGGAAGCATGGGCGCCTCCAGCCTGGGCCAGTCCATGTGTGCATTTGAAGACGTCCCCGAACGTAGGGACGCCATGACACACCCGCACCCTCAGGACTGTCAGCAACCTAGGTACCATGCAATTGTTTGCAGCTGTGACGTGTGAGCCACCACCTGTGAGCTCAGCTGGCCGCACCTGCCCTGTGGCGACAGTGGTACGGTCTGGATGGATGGCAAGAGACAGGATGTCATCATCATGGCCCAGGAAGAAGCGCTGCGTGTGTTGGGCACAGAAAGATTTGCCATGTGCTTCAGCTCAATGCAAAGATCCATGCCACACGCGCTGGATTGCTCCAGCGCATACTGCCCCTTGTTTCTGGCCCAGTTGTAACCGCTAGGCCCCATAAAATCAAAGGTTCCTTCAGAAGGGCTTGGTCGTTGCCAGCAGCACCTGTGGGGTGCAACTCAGGTTACAGGAGCCGTGCAGCACACAATAGCGCCACAGGGTGCCAGAATTGATGCCGCCAGTACATCAGGTGGGTGCGAACGGTACCAGCAGTACGACTATGTGACCGATGCAAGCGCGCACCTGTGTATGGGTGGCCTTGTTATACACGATGCCTACTCCTGCTGCAAAGTACACGACCTCGGCCGTGCGTGTGTAAAAGATGTTGGGGGACGTGGCCTGGAAGCCATCGTAGCCGTAGACAAACTCCAGCTCCAGGCGCACGTCTGGCAGCTGCAGGGGCGGCATGGCGGGCACAAAGGCTCGGTTTAGGGTCCAAATCGTGGGTTCAAGGCGCGTCACGCAGCAGAGACCAGGGGGTGGGTAGAGTACAAGCCAGGGGTGGTGGCACAGCAGCAGAGTGGTGCAGCTCTGACATGTCAGGGAGGGCAGAAAAGCAACTACAGAGATGCTGGCTGCACGCCAGCCACAAGCCTCTGTCCTGGCAGGTGTGGAAGGGGCCACACAGATCCCTGGCCTCACAGGGCTGCCTCATGCACTGCCACCTGACCCGTCTCACACGCGCGGTTAAAAAACTGCACATCCGGCCCTAGCCGTACCTTTGCGCTGCGCTCTGCCAGGCTGGGGTCCCAGTCGCTGGGCGGCCACACGCCTTTCTTACATTCCGGGTACAGGATCTTGCCTGCAGCCGCAGCCCAGCACACGCTCCGTGGCATGAGTCAGCTCAGGACAGGTGCATGCTAGCAGCGCTGGTGTACACTAGCAGTGCTCAGAAAGCCGAGGCATGCGCATGTAGAGGCTGGGAGCAGGCTGGCATCAGGCTGGACGCAGTCGAGGCCAGGAGCAGGCTTCCAGCACGCTGGGTGCGGGAAGCACGCAGCTACCGTAAACACTAATCAGGAATGAGGTGCGTCGCATGTGACAGTCATCCGCGCTTTGGTACGGAGATGGTTGTGGTAATTAAAAGCTTCACGAACACTTGAAGCTTATAGAAAAAAGCTTAAAAAGCTTGAAGCTTATAAAAAAGAAGCTTAAAAAAACCACGGATACATCCGAGCAGTGATCTGAGGATGGCTGCTGCACTCGCGTCTTCCTGAGCTTCACACACCTGTGTGAGTCGCGGGCTTGCCGGCCTGGTACGCCCCGCGCTGCACGTAGTCATTCTCCAGCATGATCTGGCGAGTGGCGCCGTACAACAGCGCCTCCACAAACACCTGTGCTTATGCATACGCGCAGGCGTGCCACATGTTAAGAACGTACACGCGGCGTTCAATCAACCTTGCACTCTGTTTGGACTGGTACAACCGCTTCTCAGGCGTGCATGCGGCAGGGGGGAGTTCCCCCGCCACACCCCACAGCACCTGGCTTACACTTCAACATCACTACTGCAAATCCATTGTCACAGGCTGCAGCAGCCATCTGCCCGGTTAATGAAAGGACCAGATGCCCATGCAGCACCACGCCCACCCCACTGAGCACACGCCTTGGGGCCAACAAGGCCACCCCACTGAGCAAGCGCCTGGGGACCGACTTACCATCACAGGCAGCAGCCCGCGTGCCGTCTGCCCATATTTATTGAACACGGCATCCACATATCCTGGTGAGATGCTGACGCCTAGCGACGACCATGCAGCCGCAAACTGGGCTGTAGACAATGTATCTCGCACACCCAGCTCCACATACTTCTTACCCAGTACCTGCACTCAATCATGTACAGTATTCATTCGTATGTTAGCTGGGTTCGCCGTCAGCCGTGATAAGTATGTATTATGCGTGTGCGTATGATGTGGACCTGGCTGTGTGCGTGTTGTGTGCTGAAGGGTGGAACAGAGCACCCCAGGGAATGATATAAAGCATCGGTTGCTGTGTTTGTGGCCCTGCCGCAGTGCTTGCGAACTCATGGACATCGTGGCCCCTTCTCCATCATGCCAATATGCACATCCCTTACTCGGCCCTGGCCCCAATGAACCCCGAGAGCCAAGATCCAAGGCACACTTGCGCCACACCTTGCCGAATGCTCTCAGCAGCACCGTTCTGTCCTTGACATGCATTTGGCTGTGCTTGCGCAAGGCGGCACGCATGTCCTCCTCCAGCTTGGCCAGCACAGGCGCCAGCTCCAATGTGTCCATCTGACAGGGAGGATGTATGTGCGAAAGTACGAAAAGTTTTGAGAGGATGCAGGACGAGAGAATGAAGTAGCCTCGTGCGCACGCTTGCAGAGTCTGTGTGCTGGCAGTACATGCATGCAAAAAGCCTGCTTGGCCATTCCAGCCAAGTTGTTCGTCGGCAGGCAGCCAGCGGCACAGCTGCCCACAAGCGCAGTGAGGCGAGCTGGGGAGCCCATGCGCCACTCTTTCACGTTATGGAGCTCCTGAAACCCAAAAAAGCACTTGCGGCGGCCCAGTGCGCACCTCAAATGGCTTGGCTGGTCGCTGCCGTGGGCCACCAGGGCTGGCTGACGGCATGCGGGCAGCGCCCCCTGGCGAAAAGCCCACTGCGCCTGGCCGCCCGATGGGTGCGCTCCCGGGCCGCCCGCGTGCAGCTCCTGCTGCAGCCCCAGCACCTGAAGGCCCTGCGCCTGAGCCAGATGCTGCCCGGGCCGGTGAGGCGGCGTTGACTTCCACAGTGTGATACACGCCTGGCCGAATCTCCACCTTGACTGTCTTCTTATCGGGACTGGGCACAGCACGGTGCCCCCCATAAGCTTCCCCTGAAATAATATCAAGAGGCCAGGGGTCGGGGTTAGGGGAACACTTATGGCTGCGGACCGTTCATGCCTTTGACCCTTCTCGGCTCATAGGAGGAGGCAGAAGGCACTGCTGATCGCACCACATGCAGCAGCCAGACTTACCATGGTACTTGGGATCCCAGAACGCAGCTCCGTGTGGGTTGCCTGGTTGTGGTGTGGGAAGCTGCAGGTACGGTATCAAGGATGTGCATGTGAGCAGGATGTACATGCCTAGCTCCTGCACAGCACTGCTCCCTGTGCACAGCCTCACCTCTCGTGGCCCTAAGGACCGGCGTCTGGCCTTGACGTCTGCCTCAATTTTGGCTGCAGCAGCACGGTCCAGAGGCTGCGCTCGCACGCACCAGTGGATGGGCTTGGAGTGCAGCCATGCATGTGTAGCCCATGCATGCGCACGACCAACATCATTGTGAAAGCACACCTTGGCATTCATCTCCCTCTGCTCCTTAGCCCCATACGAGGCCTTGAGGATTCTATCCATGCAAGCTGATGTGCAAGAGAAGAAGACTCAAAAGTGTTCAAGGCGCGTCTTGCATCTTTTTGAGCACATCCGTATCGTCCATTTGATGCTCGTCGTATTCTCGAGCATTGTATCTCGGATTTCGCTTGGTCAGCGTCAAGTCAGCAGGGGGTGTATGAATGCTCTGGGTTGCTCATGTTTGGTTGCGTTATATTCATTGCCATGGATGCACTTATGGAAGCAGTCGCAAGGTCACCAAGCGGTTGGGCGGTTGATGCAAGGCCAAAACAAAAAGAATGTTATCGAGACCATACGCATGGTTTAAGCAGCTATGTGCCACTCTGCCGCACCCACTGCATGGTGGCACCACAAGCTCCAGCAGTACATTCGACATGTCCTGACAGCATGAATGCCATACCAGAAAGCCTATAGAATGGGCATTGCTGCTTTAATGCTAAATGCTTAATGCCATTGGCTCAGATTGTGTGTGATCATGCATGTCCCGCCTCCTGTCTAGACGTGCGGGGCCTATTAGGTGCAGCGATCTTCGACTTTCATGTCCTGAGTGAGTATGGTACATGTAACACAGCTGTTCATGTACATCTCCAGCCGCAAACTTCAAGTACATTGGTATCATGCCTAACCCACAAGCACATCACAGGTGACCAATAACACTCACTCCTACACCTCCGAGCTCCTGCACTCTCAAACAGCCAACAACCCATCCCATCTCCTAGGACACTGACGGTACGGCCCGCATCTGCTGGCATTCACTGAGCTCTGTTAACTGCACCACTTGGGTTGCTAAAGCTAGAAATTATGCCATCTCGTATGTGGGTCACATGAACCCCGGCATGACCTTGTAGCGAGCACTTGCTGCCCACTGGCCTAGTGACGGTGGAAGATCATAAAATAAATCGCAGAGCAGTCAAGGATAATACTGGTTGATTGTACCGCTGCTATGTGATGAACAAGTACACACCGCAGTGCTCCTGTACTTCAACCTGTGAGCACGGCTGATCACTTCAGCTGCCCTCAGCCAGTAAGGTCAGCTGCACCTTGACCTGATCATCACCCGCCACCCACAGCTCCATGGCCAGCACCTGTCCTGCCAGCTTGCTGGCCATCTCAGCAGCAACATCATCTGCCGCCATGGTCTGCTCCTCGCTGTCATCCATGTCCTGTGGGCTCGAGAAGACATGCGGTCACAACCAGCTGTTTCCGGCCTAGGCCCAGTTGCCATGATGCCGCATAGATCATTGCAAGCCCAGCCAAGCCGGCGCAGGCGCCGGCAGCCACTGGGTTTACACGCCATGGTGATGCGCAGCGCAATTTTCTTTATTGGCAGACAGGCTCCGTCAGTGGACAGGCTACCGCATGCAGACACCGCCAGTGCACCGCCATATACCGGCGGTGTACTGCATATACTGCTGCACAACTATATTGACAACCAGCTGGACGATCACGTCGAGCAGGGCATGATTAATCAGCAACACGGACCTCGCTGATGTCCAGTGCACGAGACTCCACTGCGCCATTGGCGTGGCCCTCCTCCTGCACCACGCCACAAAGCTCGCGCAGCACGTCTTGCGCGGTCTTGCCCTTCTCCATGCCCGCCTTGATCTGCAGCGTGCCAACTCATAGTCAAAGTTAAGATGAAGTCAGGGTCAAGCAGGCCAGGGGTTGGGCTCTGGAGCATTCCAGCAAGCAGAGAGCATAGATGCCCGAACAACGGGTCAGAACCCCGCTTGCGCCAGTTGTGTTGCTGCAGTGTGACAGACTGGGGGCTGCACTGCAACATGCAACAAGCTGGCTGGCTGGTGCTGCAGCAATCCATGTACATGCAGGGATTACAAGATCTGAGGTCACCTTGTTGACAGCTGAGCAGACATCCTCCATTAGGCGCCGGATCGCACGCATCGTGACCCCACGCAGCAGGTCCCCAAGCACCGGGATGTGCGCAAGCCATGAGGGCACCCCGCGGGGCAGCACGTCTTGCCGCAGCTCCGATGCACAGCCAATGACAGCACCGCTGGCATCCTTGATGGGGCGCAGGTCCCAGTGGCCTGTGATGCACAGATGGGAGGCCAGGGGGTTGCAGGGATCAATGTGTGTGCAGGTGCTGCATGGTCCTTTGAATAATAATAACACGGCGTGTCACAGATGTGTCTGCATGCCGAAGCCTGACAGTCGGTATCTAAACACAATCACTAGAGGACCAAGCCAGCCTGAACTACCGGGAGCCGCCCCACTACAGGCATGGTCCTTTTGGTCTCTGGCAATTGTGCATCAAAGTGACGTGTGCAGGGCAGGAGCAGTGCTACGATGGCAAGTGATCATCAAGATGCTGCAGTCAGCATGAGGAGGCTGCAGCAGTACAGCATCAACAGCACTGGATCACACCTGTGAATGCCGCGAGCACGTCACTCTTCTCCAGCTCAAAGTGCACGCTGTACAGGTCAGGTGCCTGTCTGGCATCTTCCACCACATGTAGGTGCGTGGAGAACTGGCGGTGGATCCACAGCACCTGAATGGATGAGCGACAACATCAGTGCCGTGTTGCAACCATGTTTAGTACTGGTCAGAATCTGCCCTGGTCAGGTCCGGATGCAGCATCAATGACAGCCCGTGGTGTTCGTGTGCTGGTACAGGAGCGAGCAGCAGCGAGCAGCATACCATCCAATGCAGATCTGCAGCCAGCGGTCATTTGCAAGGTGCCACTTGAAGATCTTGCAGAGATCTGGCGGCAAAGCCTCACCCGCAGCTCGCCCAGCTGCTCCACATGGATCTCCTTGTAGCCAGGCTTGCTCACGAGCACCGTGCGCGAGCCCACCCGCTGGATGTCCCTGAACAGCTTGGAGTTGTCAGGATACGTGAAGATGGAGAAGATGACCTGTGTTTGCCCCAGTCCCCATACAACAGAGTGCGGGCCATTGACAGTTGTGCACACGACAGGTGGGCATGGCAGCAGAACAGGGCAGGATGCGTGCTGCAAGAACAACGGACCTCTGGAGGCGCTTGCCATGTGCTGGTAAGATGTATATGGGAGCGTGCCCGGCCTGCCTCCTGCGCGGCAGCAGACATAGCATTTCAGCATTGCACACGCTGGGTTTCCACAGTTGGTGCAGGCAGCTGTCGTCTGTGAGCAACCAGCATGGGGCCGATTGTCCAAAGCTTCCCAACTTGACTGCGCGGTGCCCCAGGCACTTACATTGCTCACATGCACCTCGCCCCATGACTCCTGCGTGCACAGAACAACGTCCAGGCTCAATCCTCAACACCATGTGCACAAACACACTTGAATGCATCCCAGCAACGTGGCGGCACCTTGTGGGTGGTCTTGCCAGCGGCCAGACCAACCACTTTGAGTTCGTCCTGTTGCTGCTCTGTGGGCGGCATTTTGCAGGCACGAACTAGCCTTGCAACCACGTTCCTCAAGCGTGAATGCGATGACTACCTAGCCCTGCATGTTCATCGGCATCGTTTGATCCTCCTCTTGGCGCCAGGAGAGCTAGGGCTTTTGCCAAAGTTTGATCATCTTATCTCACTTGCTGAGGTGAGACATGGAAATTTAGCAGCCACCATGCGCCCAAAGCGCCCAACGGATATTTCCAGCCATGCGAGCGTTGATCTCTGGGCACGTGTCTTTAGAGCTGACAGCCCATCAACATCATCAGCCTTCAGGGCAGCACGCAGTAGGCAGCAGCCTACCGGCATACCAGTGCAGAAGACATCTGCCACAGGTCAAAAGCCATGCATTACCAGGTACAAGCTTGCATGCACGTCATCAGACAGCATGCCAATGGTACATGTCCGCATAGAGACACTTGGCATGCGCTCCTGCTTCCTGCTGCAGACATGCAGGCATGTCAGCCTCAAGAGGTCAGCACCATGGCCACAGTCGCGGCTGCAGCTGTGGTGGCGCCTGCATGTGCAGCACTGCCATGGGCAGCAGAACAAGCAGCATCATGGCTGGTGGGTAGTGCCGCCGTAGACACGCAAAGCGCATGCGCGTGCGTGCATGCATGCCAGCAGCTGCAGAGCGCATCCTGGCAGGCCTGTATGCAGTGAACGTTGTGTGATGCCAAGCCGTTGCACAGCACAGCTTGTGTGCACTGTGCATCGCAGCGGCCACGCAAATGCAAGACATGCTACGGGGCGGGGTACTTCCCATGCACATCATGCCATGGGCGAGGCAAGGTGCGATCAACAGCATGCGGTCAACACTATTGTTGGTCAATACCTGCAAGTAACCTTGCAGTGCGATCTGCTTCTTGCGCGCATTGCCATCTGCTCTGCTTGCCGCTGGCAATGCTGGGAAGATACAGGGAAGACACCCCCGGAATGGTGAGGGCCATGCTGTGCTTCAAACACAGCGTGGGCATGCTGTGCTTTGCAGGTTGGTGGGCTGATCACGGGGCTGCCCCTCGCGGACTGCCCCAGCTGCACAGACGGGCGGCAACAGTGTGCAGCATGTGGGAACACGGGCCTGGCTAACAGTTGGCTGTGGAGCCCCTCTAAGAATGGCGGCTGGGGGGCACGTGGGGAATAGAGGGTAAGCGCAGTACATCAATGGCGCATGCACGGACAGAGGTACATTGGCAATGGGAGGGGCTGGGACTGAACGCACTCAGGCACATTGTGGGCGCTTGGATCGATGAAGACATGGCTGAATATGGCAAAGCAGTGAGAAGCTAATTTATGGGCTGGATAAGCATATGGGCAGTGATATGACTCACATGGCGACGACCAAATATCACCTCAGCCTATAGCCCATCCTACACTTGTGTGGAGGGACCGTCTCCTGTCAGGGTGGCGCGTGTGGCGAAACTCGGCACCCGCCCAAGTGCCCATGTAGCCGTGTGGCAGCACGCAGGAGTAGTATGCATGCATGATGTCACCAAGCCCGTGAGGGGCCATCAATGCGGGCGGTTGTAGTTACTGTAACCTGCACGATGAGTGCATGAGTGGAGTTCCAACAAACTGGATACTTGTTAGGAAGCCTGTGCATATACAGGAGCCCCTTGAGCTGTGGGTGATATCCAACTGAGCAAGACACACAGGCCCAGCTACAACTTGTTGACGCAGACGATTATTCAGGCCGTTCAGCTGTAAATGGCCACTAGCGCAGTGCAGAGTGCCATGGCCAGCATGACGCTGCGCATGCAAGCGGCAGCCATGGGCAAAGGGAAGAGCGCGGTACCAGTGCATCCAGTTGCTTTGCTGGTGGGTCTGTGGCTGAGGCAGTGGGGGACCTAGTGCTACAGGAAAAAGGATGCCCTCGCCTCGGCCTGCAATGGCCTAAAAGGATATGCTTTGGCTGGCTTCTCGGCAACCACCTGCACGCATGCATGCATGCATCCCCCACGCGCCTGCGCAGCCATGCGTGCCTGACATGAACGCATACGTGCGTGCGCCATGCTGCTATCGTACGCATGCATGCCGCATCAACACTGCGTGCCGCGACTGCTTGCAGGTTATTGACATGCAGGAGATGTTCAGGAAGCTATCCGGGGATATGCTCGCGCCCCTCACCAAGCTGATTGAGAAATGCAGGGCCAAGAACGTGCCCATCATCTTCACACAGGTAGGATTGGGACTGGCATGCCATGTCATGCCGATGGGCCAAGGGCACAGTCGGATTGACGCAGTGGGTCAAGGGAGGATCATAGGTTCGGCAGAGCTTACATAGCAGGGCCAGGCTGACATAGCAGGCATCATTTGAGGCGGTGGGATGCCTCACTGTCTTGGGCTGTTGATGCTCTTCAGCAGGTGTGCCATGTGCCGCAGCAGCTGGCTGTGGTTGATTGTACCTGCCGTTTTGTATTAAAGCCTGCGGCTGCCATGGAGCTCCCACATCAGTGGACTCTTGGATGCCCTGTGGACTGCCATCTGCACCCATTCCTATACTGCAGCACTGCCATGGGACAGCTTCACAAAACTTCAGTGGTGCTCACAACCGTGCACTGTACTACTCTGATGCATGCACATGTACAGCACGGCTACCTGAACCTGGAGCATGGCGCAGGGACTGCACTGCGCAAATGGGGCCCTGGCGGCTGCTGCTTGGTCAACACGAAGCAGTGGCAGCTGATGCCAGAGGCGGGGTATGACCCTGATAAGGGTGACCTGCTGATCCAGGTGTGACATGTATGATTGGGATCTCAGGAGAGGGGTTTTCAGGATCTTCATGCACAGGTCTTCTCAAAGCCAGTAACCTAGGTAAGGCCAGCACGGCCACCGTCATGGCTGTGAGGTTTGCTGTGGTTGGTGTGGCTTTTCTTGGCTGCAGGACGGGCCTGCGGGCCCTACTGTGTCATGGCCATCGCTTCATTCCTTGTTTTTCTAACCCTACCGTGCGGTGCCAGAACGGCAGGGTTAAAATGTGAATGCAAAACTACCTTGGACCGCCTTATAGACAGTTTGGATTGCCATGTCAGTGGAACACCACATGCGTTCGTTACTTCTTTTGCGTGAATCTGCACTGTGTGCAGAAGCACCGCTATGATGCATTCCACGGGACCGAGCTACTCATGCTGCTGCAGGCCACAAGTGCGCACGCTGTGAATTTGGAGCCAAAACGCAGTATACTGTGAAAAGAGGCCATATCTCATATGCAGCGCTTGCAGCTTTCATCGAGCATCCTCTGTTCTCACCTCTGTGTCTGCCTGCGCCAGCTCCTGTCCTCAGTAACCGGTTGATAGCCGCTGCGCTGTAAGTCGCTGTATACATCTGCTAGACATGGTTCCTTGAGTGGCCCTCGTACGAATGGCCATCTGAAACCGCTGCCTTGTCTCAGTCTTGTTTGAATGCGGCCGCGCTGCAGACTGCCGCACCGTCGCCGTTGCGGGCCTGACGACCAACCTCTGCTGTGAGAGCACCGCGCGCACTGCGTTCATGCACGACTTTGACGTCTGGTGCGTACTGGTATGCGGCCTGTGTTCAGTGTGGCCGGACCTGCTGTGCTGCATACATCAAGCATATTGTACTCTGACTAATGCCTGGTATCCAGTGCTGAACGCTCCGCAGAGTGCACGCCGCAGGCCTGAATATTACTATGCGGTCCAGCAGCTGCTGGTGATCGCATGCATCAAGATGTCCTGCGCGTCTGCTCACAAGCACCTCGCTGGCCTTGACTTTGGTTTGGTGGCTGTTGGCCACTGTTCTCTGTGACCTGCCCCTAGGTTTCTGAGTGATGGGACTGGTGCAGAGAGCCCCGAGCTGCACAAAGCCACAGAGGCCAACATGGTGTGTGCTGCTCAGGGCCTGTGCCTGCAAAGCACCAGACGCACTGGTAGCGGTGCAGGCGGACGGTTTGCCTCACCTGCAACACAGTATTGCACATGTGTGGCAGCCAGCAGCATGTCAGAGCATAGCGGCAGCAAACTTTGGAATGTAGGTGGTGTGGAGTGAAATTAGCCATGGTGCGCCATGCTTGCACTCATGCACTGCCTGTTGTACTGCCTGCACTGCTCACACGCAGGAGTACGGCTTCGCCACACTGATGACATGCGAGGAGATGGCCAAGAAGCTGTGAGGTGTGATGCTGAACAAGATTGAATCTGTGAGGTGTGAGCTGTGAGGACATCCCACCCAGTTGGTTGAGGACATCCGTGACCGCTGAAGTCCTGTTGAGTGGTATGTAGACTGTGTACCCGTGCCATTGCTGGCAAGAAGTTACACCCAGCCACCTACACCTGCTACTGGTAAACCAACAACGGAGAGCATCGCAACATTGAAGCAAGGGGCACCACGATTGTGGATTCAGGTCGAGCGTCTTCCGAGTTTGCATGCCTGCAGTACCAAGCAGCTCCTGCTGCAGCTGCCGTACGTAGGCACCGTTTGGCTTGTAACCAATCCTCATTGTGATTGCAACACAACATAACCGCTGTTCAGAGATCAGCAGACAACAACAGGAGCAGTGATCAGAAGAGCACCATCAGCCCCTTGTTATGTATGTACTCAAGCCCAGGTCTGTGTGCTGCTGCAGCACAACTGTGGCGCACAGCCACATTGGCACTACAGGAGCACCTTGAACTATAGGTCAAGCCTTCCTGCTTAGTGCAGGTGCCTTATCCTCACACAACACACACCGCCCACCAATTCAGAAACAGTGCGCGGCTACACCCTTTTAAAATGTCACAGCAACCGGCACTCTGCTCCACCACACGTTTGTTGCTGGTCTATTGTCCTGCTCATCCTGTCGAGCTTCAAATCAATAACTCAAATATGCGCGCTTGTCTGCAAGCCATTAGCAAATCAATCGGAAATGGATTGAGATTAATCAAGCAATGGGCGAGTGTCTGTCCAGTTGGTCACAGCCACCGTCACTTCCTGTCTTGTCCACCGCCAGTATGATCCTCGTCTGTGCGTTGAAGCACTCTTGCTCAGCCGCAGCTGCATGGCATCCCTGGTATGTAACAACTGTGCACACAGCATGCTACCCAGAGCCATGGACCGTTGCCAGCAGTTCTGCATTGGATTGCCCACAATTCGGTCGCAGGCTGTTGGCTGCTGGGTGCTGGATGCCAGGTGTGGCGCGTTGTGACAGCTGCAGAATCACACGCGATCCAGCTGGCTGCGTCTGAACTTTTCCTTGGCTGTGCGTGAGACAGCTGGGGGCATGACAGGGATGGAGGCCATTGACATACCAGATGCGGGCGTCCCTGGGCAAGCATCAGACGCATGCGCCGTGCTGTCCCCAGACGTGCGCCGCAGCGCCACCAAACGGCCCGCAGGGTCTGGGTGGTCAAAAGATGGCCTGCCGCTGTGTGGTGAGGCAACTGCCGCATCCGACAGGCAGGCTAAGGAGGCTGCATCATCCATCCCAGCTGCTGCACGGTGCTCGATTGATGTGCTCTCCAGTTGGGCCAGACTCGAAGAGTAGTCCCCACTGTTGGTGTATCCCAGCTGCATACGCACTGCTGCCAGAGTGTTGCTTGGGATGGTAGCTGCAGCAAGTGCAGGCGGCGTGGGCTGTGAGGCTGCTTCTGGAGTGTTAGTGGAGGGCGGCAAAACACCAGACTGCTGGTGCATTGTGATCCCGGTGCTGCCGGCCCGGCTCAGCACAGGCCACTTGCCCTGGCCCTGTGTGGCTGCCTGGCCAGTGAGGCGGGCTGCAGCCATCGCCACAGCACGCGCAGCACGTGCCAGGCCACTGACCACTGCCGTGTCCACCACTGGTGCTGCTTCTGCCTGCCTGCCGCTTGGGGACTGTGGCTGGTGGTCGCCGTTCTCAGTGTACTGCTCCAGCAGCTCCTTTTGTTCCTGCAGCACAGCTGACTGTGCCAGTGCCAGCTGCCTCAGCTGCGCCAGCTCTGCAGCCATCGCAACCACGTGTGGGTGTTTCAGCAGATCTGGCTGTAGGTTCTGCAGATCCAGGACGTCTAAGACCGGTGTCTGATGCCCCTGCTGCTCAGATGTGGTAGGGGGAGCACCACCACCAGAACCAGCCCTCGACCTGCTGGGACTCACTGCAGCATCGACCATGATGGTCTGCTGGCGTGAGGGGGCCGCAGTCGCATACTGTGCAAGAGCCCCTTGAAGCCCAAATGGCCCAAGGGCCATGTTGCCATCGTGGCTGATGCCAGCTACAGGTGTCATAGTGTGCCTCAGACTAGTAAATGAGCTGTTGTTGTCCACGTCATACAGCAGATTGCATGCCCAGATACCAGGATGGGTGCCGGCACTGGGAGCAATGCCCCCTGCACTTGTGTTGCGGCCTACCAACGCTTGCAGCATCCCCCCCAGATAGCTGGACAATGCCTGTGAGCGCGCATCGCTCGCTTGACGTGCCAGACGGCTCTCTGCCTGCTCATGGGGCCCAATGCATGATGCATGCGACCCTGATGGTGCACCCCCTGCTGAAGGTCCCTTGCTGCTGCACTTGGACGCTTCAGGGCAGCCTGGCCCCAGCTCATCTGGCATCTGGAGCACAGTTGGGGGCAGCTGCAGGTGGAACAGGTCCTCTGGAGCTGCTGCCCTCAGGGGCATGGGCAGGAATAGCTCCCTCAGGATGGCATGGTGTGCATTGCTGGGCCGATCCAAAGCCTGCACATTAGCAACCTTACTGGCAGACACCTTGGACCTGCTCAGGCGTTTGATAAGCAGCATCACAGCTGCCAACAGGAGGGCTGTGCAGGCAGCTGATGCAACTGCCACGCCAGCAATCACTGCAGTGGGCAGCGATCTCTGCGCCTGAGGGGCAGCTGTGCTGCCAGACACCCACGGAGCGGGGGGCAGCACACGCCACTGCTTGCCTGCTGCACCGGACTTGCCTAGTGCCACTGACCACGGAGCGTCAGGCAGCAAGAGTGCAGGTGCTGCTGCTGCTGCCGCCAAGACCTGCTGTGCCCTGTCGGCCTCTGAGTCCAGGGACACCTTCAGCTTGATGACAACTTCACCACGGACCTCCCAGCTGCTCGTGCTGCTTGCACACATGCTCAGCCCCAGCAGCGCCTGGTCAGCACTGGTTGACTTCTGCGTGGCTGGCTTGCGCGATGGCAGCGCTGCAGCAATCGCGGGCCACACATCAGCCGCTGCCTTGCCATCGACTCGCAACGCCACTGCATACAGGGCCACCGAGGACGAGCCTCCAGGGGCCATGCACGCTGTGATCATGGGGTCATCGCTGGTGGCGATCTCTGCAGCATCGACCGTGCGGCATGACAGCCCCTGCACCAGCACGCCAACAGGCCCCAGTGCGGAAACAAGGGCTGCCTGCATGTGCGCCTTGCCGGAGTCATCACAGCCCAGCTGGACCGTCTGCTGCTGGGTTGGGCTGCCAGATGCTGCAGCAGTCGGGTCAGACCCAGCTGCGATCTCTGCAGTCAGCAGGAGCCCAATGTCATGGCCTGCAACATCGATGTCTGAGATGGGGCCGTGATCCTCCAGAGCATCTAGCCAGCTCCACGCTGCAGGATCACTGAAGTTCAGGGCCACGCGCATCTCAGCCAACGTGGCCTGTGTCTCAGCGTCATCAGGGGTCCAGTTCCCGCCTCTAGGTGAGCTTGGCGTACTGCCCTGCTGCGTGTTCTGCATGGGCGCAAAGTCATGACCATGCAAGCGGCTCAAGCCATGCCACATTGCAGCAGCCTCCCGTGCAACGCGTTGTGTGATGCGCATACAGTACCATCCCTAAAGTTCCACCCAGCAATAACCCGACCATTTCATCTCGCACTGCAGATCACAATCCAGCATAACAGATGCCCAGTACACTCAGCGCCAGTGCACATACCTGTGGCGGCCCAATGCTGATTTGCTGGGTCAGCTTGTAACGGCTGCTCGTGGCATCACATGTATCTGGATCAGACGCGCTGAAGCGCTGCACGTAGAAGGATACTTCTACCGACATGTCCAGCACCTGACAGGGGCTAGTCAGACCTGGGAGCGCAATGCCAGCTGTCACGCACGAGAACCTGTGACCAGTGTCAGAGGGATGAATATTTGTCAGGAGCGAAACCATGGATGCCATGCATTTGATAGGTAGCTGTGAGCATGAGCACGAGTGCAGCCCTGGCTTGTGCGCAGATGCATCCAGTATGCTGACATGATGGACAGGCGACATATGCGCAACACCACAGTTCTGCATTCTGGTTTGTATTTCACCAGGCAGTGACCAGTCAAACAAAACGTACTTGCGCTCCCCTGAGCTCGGGGGATCATGGAAAAAGTCCAGTGTGATGCCTGAGTACATCAAGCGCCCCTCTAGTGTGCGGCCCGCCAGGGCCTCCACCACCAGCAGCCACCCACAAGACATGGTCACAGAGACAAGCAGGTGGCCGGTCGTGTTCCTGCACTCATAACACAGCAATGCATTCATATGTCGATTAGGCTGGGGGTATACATTTGCAGATTGGAGTGGCATGACGGGGTGCGCGATGCCATCTCATTTCACCAGAGCAAACGGGTCTCAAAATGGCCCTGAGGTGGCTGTCAGGCTTAATCACGGTTAGGCTCCGCCATGCAGACATACCTGTGGCACACCCGTGCTATTATTCCTATCAAACGGGGCTGTGGTTGCAGTAGGACGTAGCACGCACCTGAAGACTGCCAGCCGTGCAGCTGGAGTAGGGTCATCAGGGATGGGGCTAGGCACATCCATGGCCGTGCCGATGCCGCACAGTGCAGTCTCGGCCACAGTGCCTCCCAGAAAACCAGGCAGCACGCAGATGGAGGTATCTGCACCGAAACCGTCAATCACCTGCAGTGCACGTGCAAGCAAAGCCATGTGAGACCCATGCACTGTTTGCCGCAGCTTTCATAACATCAAGCTGACGACCATGGTGCCGTGTGACCCGCACCACTGCCCTGGAAAGCAAGCCCTCATGCACTTGATTGTACGTGCACAGCTGACCCACCTGGCATGGATCGTGGGGCAGCTGGTTGCACGGGCCACAAGTTGATATGGGGGACTGCTGACAGTAGCGGCTCCCCAGGTTCACTGCCACTGAGCGTGCCCTCCAATCAACACGCTCGAATACTTCCTGCTCAGCGCTGCTGCCTGTGTCCTGGGTCTCCCCTGTCACGATGCCAAACTCTCCCAGCAGGCGCCCATGTGCTGTTGGGTATGCCTCTGCTAGCCTCCTTTGCCATGCTTGCATTCCCACATCCTGCTCGGCGATGCCCGCAAAGTCCTTTGCTGCATAAGCTGCTGGGAACGGCGCCACCAGAAGCGCCACCAGGAGAAGAAAAGCGACGCCAGACCTTCGCTCCATGATGTGCGCTCCTAAGCCCTTTAAGCCACTGGCGATGTCGATCCTAGACGCTGGGCAACATTTGCACGCGTGTAGAAAGATCCTGGGTCCCCCTTTGTGCCAACTGCAGCCAAATGTGCACTCGCAGATGTGGGCAGCAGTTGATGGAGTCATCCACTGTTCCATATACTTGATTATGCAAGTAAAGCAGCAATTAACTCACCTGCACATGTGGGGAATACGTTTGAAGCAGGGCAGCGATGCGATGGATGCCTGGATATGCTTATATATCTGTATACTGCGCGCTAACAGGGCCAACACCTCGACATTTGCGCTTCGCAGTGGAAGCTCGTGTGCCCAGGGGCTGGAGCCCACCGCATATGCCGATGATTTGGGCTAGTCGCTACGCTACTGATCAGGTGCTAGGAGCTCTAGATTTGCATCGCCCACCATTTAAACCGACAACCGACCGCACCAGGCGCTTAGACGAGTTGAGAGATGATCGCAGCGGTGCCCCACCCACTTTGTTCAGTGCACACTGCATGAAATCCACGGAAAGTCGCTCGCACGCGTCCCCGCCCGCTGCGATGCTGGCAATGAACAGATGCACGCCAGCACGTAACAGCATCACAATGCACATATGAACAGCTAATCGATGCGCGTGCTGCAGCCTCCAAAGCCCGCACTCACATGCAAGCCTGTACAGTGCGTGGTTTGCATGTGCGTTTGTACGCCCATGCACGAGGGAGTTCAAGTTAGTCATTGCTGCACAGCCACATGACACAACTAGCTGTAACTGTGCATCATGCATGCCAATATAGATCACAGAGGTGGAGTCCAACAAGTTCCCTGGCGTCCATTTGGAATTTTCAGGCGAAGCCAAAAAAAACATAATCGGCTTGCACGTAGCAGCCTGGGCTACATGGGTGCATGGGTACGCTCAGCACCCATCCCTCAAGCTTGCAACCGACCCATTGAGCAGGCTTGGCCACTCTCCTCACCACAGCACCCAGGAGGCACTCTGGACTTTGCAAACCAGTAAATGATTGATGTTTCATGCATCCCTCACTGCCTTGCTTTTGTCTGTGCTGGCGTCCAGCTTGGTAACTTTGACGGCAAGAGCTGCCTGTTCAGGCGAAGGTCCAAGCCGCTTGGGTGCGTTGACCGTCTGACCATCCTGCGCCACGGAACAATGTTGTTGGATTATGCACGCATCGGCTAAAACACATGATGCACTGATGAGGATGGCTCCAGCATGCACGGCAGACATATGTGTGAGGCAACGTGTTGTAATCTAATTTTAAAAACATCATGCCGCGCTCCGAAACCAGGCCAACCAGCTGCAGGCCTGCGTATAGGCTCGAGAGCTGTGCCCCCCACAAGCAGACCGCCGCAGACAGCCCCGTCCCGCCTCCCGTAGTGCTCAACCCGTTGTTGTTTTTGGTTCCGGATACGCCCAGGTGCAGAGCTACAGTACCACCTGAATCATAATCTTATAAAACTCCCTGTCTGGTGCGCATCCAAGCAGGCAGCCGCCAGCACAAGTCGCTCACCTGCACCACAATCAGCTCGCCGTGCTGCAGGGTGATGAACTCGTCAGGGTCTCCCCCTGTTGCAGCCAGCGCTTCAGCCAGCCGCCTGGGGCCACAGCACAATGAACACATCAGTCACATCAACCAGCTTGACTCGATGGCATATGGCTTGCACAGCGCCCCCCACACACCCCCTTGCCAGTCAATGCCATAGGGTGTGTGCCGCTATGAGTAGATCACGTGCTCATTTAATAGAGTACCATAGGATACGAGGTGCTGAATCCTCGGAGGTGCTGAACAGGGTTTCTGAGCGTGTGAGCTTGGGTCTCGTCTGGGATTCCATGTGTGTGTGTGTGTGTGTGTGTGTGTGTTGGTTACATCGTACGCTCATCATGGCGAATGGATGCTTGCTGCGAGACAGGATTAGCAAGATCCCTTATAACTTCAACGTTTGTTTCTTAATGGTTCATGGCCATTGCAGCCGTGCGGCTTGTGTCCATCTCAATAAGCATGTCAGCAAGCCTGTTCCAGGCTCTCCATGTGTATCAGCTCTGGGTTCTGGGGCTTGGGCAGCACGCACCTGGGTGGCTCATCCAGAGGCTCATCAGTGAGGCACCAAGTGGCAGTGTGGATAGCAATAGACCGCCACGAGTGCACGTCTCGGTGCACCTGCAGATCACGGGAAATGGATGTGAGTCGCCCGGCCGCATGAGGCCCCCATGCAGGCCCCCATGCAGACCACCATGCAGACCACCATGCTCACGTATGCCATGCATCGTCCTCAAGGCGTGGCCTTGCACAGCTTGGAACATGCGTCTCTTGCCCATCAAATGCATCAGATCGATGAAAGATCAGCAGAGCACACATCACCCATGTCACCTGCAGCCCCTCCTCAGCATCTACGTGCTGCGCCCGCATGAACCAGCGCGGCTCTACGCGTGCGACAGAAAGGCGGGGCAGAATGGAGAAGCACTCACGCGAGGTTGGGGGGAAGAGTGGACTACCAGGTGGCAGCAGGCTTGATAAGTGTATCAGGAAGCCTGTAGGGTTCAGGTGGTGAATAAATAGAATGCTGGGTCTGAGTGAGTCCCCGCCCACCCCCATTCCCACCTCCACCCAACCCCACCCCCACAAACAATCCATCCCCACCCCAGCTCACCGTACGCGCCAATGGGGATGGCTGACAAGTCAAAGGGTCCCAGCCGGGCACCCACTTCCTTGAAGGCTGGGCAGTACCCTGTGTCTCCTGTGTAACAGGGAGGTGGCAAAGAGAAGGAAAGCAATTACAGGCCAGTCGTTTCAGATGAAAGGAAGGCGCATGGACCACGAGCTGCGAAACCGGGGGGCCCAGCAACCACAGTGCAGTCACTGCTACCCACACCTCACGTTTTCACCACACTTTGCAGGTGTCCTCATGTACAGGTATCTGTGCTCCAACCAGCAAGTGACCGATTTGGCCAAGGACTGTACCATGCTGTGACAACAGCCTCCTGCCGCCCAAACGCTGACGGCACACACCAGAACAAGCAGCGGCGCCGCACCAGTGAACCAGAAGTTCAGAGGCTGCCCTTGCTCTGCAGAGGCGGGTGGTGTCTTGACCGCATAGCCCCCCCACAGGGTGGCACGCCGGTCCAGCATTCCGCGCGCGCTCCAGTGCTGAGCTGGTGTCATGGTGATGCGTGCGCTGCGGCCCGAGGGGCTCATGTGCTCCACCTCCTGCGGCACAGGTGCGATACAATGCAGTACAAAGCCGTACAGTATGGTACAGTGTGGTAGAGCGTGACAGGTCGCAGTACAGTGCAGGCAAGCGAGGTACGGTGCGTTGCAAAGCAGTGTTGGCACGCAGCTGTACAGCCCAGTTCAGCAGAGCGCGGCGCAGCGCAGGTGCAGTACACTAGTACTGGATAAGTGCAGGTGTGGTGCTTGTCAACAGCAAAAACGGGGTCAGCCCTGATCACATCTCACCCCCGCACCTGCCACCAGTCCAGCTCCACCACCTGCTTGCCCTTGATGCCTGCAGAGTCAAACCATGCCTTGACACCCAGTGGCACGTACCACGTCAGGTCCTTGCCCCACCTGCAGGATGTAGCAGCAGGTCCTTGCCCAATGGATTGCATCGTGTGATATTGAATAGGTGACATCACTCCACATGGGCACATGCTTGATACTTACCAGAACACTATCACAACATCCATCGGATACAGGTCACACTTGTTACTTGGCGTGGAGCACACAGTAGGAGGGCCATATGCAGGTCAAACCAGCAAGCGTACAACAGAGTCATGCCAATGCCAATGCCCTGGCCATGCCCGCCCAATCTTACCGCTGGTTGAGCCGGCGCACAGTCCCAGAGTCCAGGTGGTCGTAATGGTTGTGTGAGATGAGCACAAAGTCCAGGGCCTGCAGGTGGAGGGTGTGCACCAGTAACCAAGATTCAAAATCAAAGCCAAACTTTGATGTGTTGGAAACAACTTCATGCAGACAGCTCCACGCACAGCGCACCGGCATCTGCGACTCAGTGCCCTGTAGTGCAGCAGGTACCACACGCTTGGGGCCCGCCCACTGCACAGGTGCACACCTGTGTACAACGAGCACACAGGCAACAGGAGGGGCATGTGGACATAATCATCCGTGTACAGAGCGTGATATACACCTGGTGCATGCCAGCTATGTGATGGAGTGCATATGAAAGGTATGCCATGTGTGACTAAGGTTCTGAAATCAGGAATCAGCGATTCTGGGCTTGCACTTGGGTTCCAGGTTGAGGGTCTCGGGTTGGGGCTCAGGGATCAGGGCTGGGGTTTGGGGTGTATGCGGTACCATCAGAAGGCTCCTTTGCTTGGCAGGCACTCAAACAGCTCAAGCAGGCAGACAAAGCATCGCGGCGTTCGTTCATTGTGCGGTATGGTCACACCTCTCTGACATGACTGGATCCGTGAGGAACGTGAGACCACCCATCTGTACCAGGACAGTGGCGTGCCCGACCTGCATGCACACGCGCGGGCAGCCCAGCTTAGACATGCACGCCCATCAAGCCAGCATTGTGAGCGGGCCGGAAGAGCAATGGGATGGAAAAGAGGGGCCGTCCAAGAAGTGTGCTAGAGGAGTGTGGCTGTTGCTCAGCTGTGCATGCAGGCGCTTTGAAACAGCAAATGGTACATGTGCCGCCAGTGTCCCCTGCACAGCCAGAAGTCCAGGCAATCAGCCACGAGGAACGTACCAGAAGGTGGGCGATTGAAAAGCAAAAACGATTGAATGGCAAAACAGCAAAGCGACAAAAGCGCGCATGCCGCCCACTCACCCACAACGCCTGGATCGCCAGCGGGGGTGGGTTGGCCAGTGCCTTCCAGTCCACCGGGTTCAGTGGAAAGGCCCGTGCAAAGTCAGCTGCTGTTGGCTTGGGGATGCCTTCCAAGCTGCCATCCTTGTTGACCTGGGGTTCGAGTGTGCACCATTTGGGCGGCTCTTATTCGCCGGCAGCTTCAAGACATGACTTTGTGCTCACGTACAGTCAACGCGGATAATGTCACTTTTGCGTGTTGTGTGCTGAGCTTGAGCCGAGGCTGGTCAGACTTGCCACATGCCGCCAGCAACTTCGGCTGGAGATGTACCAAGGTAGTGTACCATGGCAGCGTACCAAGGTAGTGCCGAGGTAGTGCCAAGGTAGTGCCGGAGGCTGTATATAGGCTCATATCTAGCATGATAGTGGTTCCAGTCCCCAGCGGCAGGGTGCTCAGCTCAGCAGGTCACTGCAGTGGGGAAGAATGGCTGGCTCCCTCACTCACCCCTGCCTTCTTCCGCTCTTGTTGCCAGCGCCACACGTCGCTGAGCTCTGTGTGGCAACCAAAACAGCAGCACATGCCATTGTGACTGCTTACAACAGCATTATGCCGTAAGCAGTGTGTGCATGCACGCCACGCAACCATGCAATGTTATACAACGTTGTAGTGCACTCGCACGTCGCAGTACTCGCATGCAGTGTACGCACTCTTTTCTTCCCAAGTTGCCCACGGGTTTGTGAAGCGCCCTGCTCCAAACATGCCCGTGCTGCCTGCATGGTGCTCCGGCAGTGCACCTGCACCACAGTGTTCAAGGCACCTCGATCGCATTTGTCTGATGCTGTGCGCAATGTCATGCCACTGCATGCGCAGCATGGCTCCATGTGGCGAGACAGTACGCAGGGGACAACCCAGATGAAGATTCACGAACGGATTGTCCGCAATAATTACCTGGAGCCATCTGGCGTGGTCTTGCCTTTGTTGCGGTTGGGCCTTGCTGTAGTTCCTGAACCCAGTGATTCGCTGCGTGCTTGGCTTTAGCCTTGACTTGATCACCGATCCTCTGCTGTGATATTACCCCTGCAGCTACTGCAAAGAAGCGATGATCATGCGATTACCACGCCTGCATGCGGGATACAGATCGATGATGCCTGCAGCTCAATTCACCTGAGCTGCAGCTCCTAATCAAATGGCGCAGCCAATGCATGTACCAGTCAACATGAAAGATGCTGCAATTGTATGCGCTTTGTGCAATCAGTAGCCTTTATGATGCGCTGGCAAGTGACAACTGAAGGTGCACAAGGCGACAGAGCCGTTGCAGAATCGGCAACCCTAAGCCCTAAAACGCACCTTGACGACCGGACCTTGCACTCCGTGTTGGTGGCCCCTCGGAGGCGGACTGCTATATGTTCTTTACTGCATGCTTCTGACCAGTGGAATCCGCTGATGTGGGGATACTGATTCGCCATGCGCTGACATGGTCATGTGTCATGCTGGTCACGTGCAGCACCAGCGAGAGCGCACTCAGCGCAAATCAATATGATGGCCGTCTGTGATGCTCGCCTACACGATCTTACTGGAGATCGCAAGGCTGGCTGAAGCAATATAACTGTGCCCTGGATCGTGCATCTGTTTCAAACCGACTACTGCCCAATGCATTCTACCAGGGCTCCGGCAAGGGCGCATCAGTAACAGCTTGTGCTGTGCACCTTGCCAGGGCCATATCAGTGTCGTCCGATGGCTCCAGGTTCCCTATCACTTGTAAGTGGCATGTGCCATCCAGCCGCATACAAGCATACACACAGCCTTGGACGGCTTTGTCCTCAAGCATTGCATCACACATCACCACCTGCACCTTGACTGCAGACAGGGTCCTTCTACACACCCTCGGCGCCTTGCCTACACTTGAACATTCAAACAGCCACCCTACATGTCCCGAAGCATCCCAATCTCAGCCACGATGGCTTGGCAGCGCTCTGCTGCATCTGCCAGCTGCTCACGTACCCGCTGAGCCTCCTCATCCACCCCCCCTGCTGAGGGCCCCTCCTCCCCCCCAAAGTCACTATCTCCCTGACCGCCTCCATACCCGCCCCCACTGTGGTTCCCCCTGATGCTGCGCATGCGTGCGGGGGTCGCTGTCTCTTCCCAAGCAGCCATCGCCCCCCCCTGCTGCTTGCCCCGGCCGGGAGGCTGCTGAGCACTCCCTGTGTATGTGGTGCTACTGTGGTGTGGCCCCAAGCCCCCACCCTCCCCCCCATCCCCCGGATGCGCCCCAAATTGCTGCTGCGTGATGTACGACGGCGGTTGGTAGTACTTACGAGGTGCCTGCGTGCCGTCCGGGCCTCCGATGCCCGGGCCACGTGCACTGGACGGACGGCCCCCACGTGCCCCTGCATACAACGCTGGCTGTGCGCTCCTTGGCCGCATGCGGGGCCCCCCAGCACCCACACCATGCCCGCCCCCTGGAGAATACGTTGCCCGCGCATCATCCAGACCCCAAGATGCCTGGCAGGCCGCCGTGTTGCTTGCTGAGCCCTTGAGCCGCATGTGTGCTGCCAGGAACTGCTTGAGGGTCAGCTGCCTGATGGTGGGCGCATGCGCCTCTGCTTCGCATGGGTCATAGTAGTCCCCGTCCTTGTCGGGGTACATGCCCTGTGGTGGCTGTTGCCATGTGCTGTCATACACCTGGACCTCCATGTTTGATAGCTTGTTCTTGAGGCGGTACCTGTCACGGGTCAAGCAGTACACAAGCAGTACATCAGAAAAGGCAAGGGTCCTCACAGGTAGGTGAGCTCACAATGCAGCACGTAAAATCAAAGGGACCGCTGTGGCGAATCAGGGGTGTGGCGTGACATGGGGGACATGTCCCAACCAAGCATGTACACGCAGACACTGTTGATGCTGGGACAGGGCACGTGAGAGAGGGAGTGAGACTGCAAGAGGTCGAGGAAGCGAGCGTATGAGTGAGTGCGAGGGGGAGGGGAGGGGGAGGTCGCACCTGTTGCGCAGCCCGAGCTGTGCCATCCAGCGGTTTGCCTCCACCACACGCTTCATGGTGTCTGCCACGTACACGCTGACAGTCACACCAGCCACGTCAATGGCCGCGGTACCACTCGCACGTGCGGGCTCCGAAACCATCGGCGGTGATGCGAGTGCGTTGTACGAAGGCGAGGACCGCCCGAGGTCAAAGGGGGAGGCGGTAGGCGGTGGTTTGGGGCGCGGCTGTGCAGACGCAGGCCTGGCAAGCCGCATGGGCTGGGACGGGGCCGGCGCGCCGTAATACTGTGACACGTACTGCTGCGAGTACGGGGATTCGTAGTGCTGTCCGTACTGCTGGTTGCTGTGCCGCAGGCCGTACATGGGCCGAGCGGATTGCGGGCGCAGCAGCGCAGGCGCACGGCCAGTGGATGGGGCAGTCGATGGGCGGCCTGGGTGCATGCCTGCTGCACCCACAGGGCCAGGAGCTTCATCCTGGGAGGCCATGCCTGACATGAAGGCTGCATACCACTCGGTCCATTTGACCGGCTTGCCCCCCACCTGCTGCTGCTGCGCCGTCTGCTGCTGCTGCTGGTACGGTGCCCCGGCGACCGCATAGGACGACGCGGCGCCCTCCCCATCACTGCCATCTAGCGATTCCACTTCCTCGTCCCGCTCTCCATCATCTGATAGAATTGCATCCACTGCGCTCTGCTGCCGCTGCTGCCGCCGCCGCTCCTGCCGCAGTGCGCGCCCCAGCGCCAGTGCCCCCCCAATATCCACCTGGTCATCAGCCTCTGAAGGAGCAAGGGACCCTGCAGCTGCCATGTCAGGGGACCGTTGTGTGCTTGGCCGTTCCCAGGGCCCCGCCGATGCCGGCCGCTGCCGCTGCGCGCCGCTGCGTGCGCCGCCGGCGCTGCCCTTGCCCCGCGCATTGCTGGCGCTGTACGGCGGAATGGTGCCCCCCGTGGGATTGGTGTACGGCCCGCGCTTGGGCGCGTAGATGGATGCAAAGCCATGATCCACGAATGCAGTGTGGCTGGAGTTAACTACCCCCCGGTGGGCAGGCGCAGACGAGGGGCGGTGCCTGCGGCTTGGACCAGCGTCCGGCACTGACGGGGCGCCAGCCCCCTCGCCGGCGATTGCCCCGCCTTGGGAAGTCCGCTCTGGTGGTGAGCGGCTGTGGGGTGGTGAGCCAGTGGTTTGACGGGACCCAGCCCCTGACGGCACGCCCGCGCCTGCACTACCACCCTGACTCGCACGAGAGGGCCGCGCGGGCTGGTGCGCAGGCAGTGTGAGCAAGTCGTGTGCAAGCAGCTGCACCGCAAACTGGTGGGGGTGCAGCAGCTCTCCATAGTCAGTCAGCTCTGAGGGCTGGTGCGTGCTGTGCATCGTTGAGCTGGCTGCCTCAGACCCTGACTCGATGCTCTCCTCGTGGTCTAGGTGTGACTCCTCCAACGCCTGACTTGACTGTGCCTGCCTTGCACTGTGGGGATGCGTGGGCACAACCACCACCAGCCCCTCCATGTCCTGGCTCTGGTGCCTCCCCTTGCTGCCGGAGGATGTACCCAGCTGCTGCTCATCCCGGATAGAGGATTGGGACAGGCCGCCCTGCCGCTGCGATGCCCTTGCACCCTCTTCCCCATCGTCCCCCTCCTCCTCCTCTTCTCGTTCAGCCTCCTCCCCATGTCCCAGCCTGCTCATGGCAGCTGGGCCCTCCTCGTCCTCCACCTCCTCTGCCACCACCTCCTCCTCGTCCTCATCTGAGGAAATGATCGCAGAGTGCTGCGCCGCCACTGCCGCGCGCTTGCCAGGCGGGGGATTGCCTGATTGGGGCGCGGCCGAGCGCTTGCTGGGCGATGAAGCTGAGGATACGGCATCCTCCAGCGGTGAGTCTTCCATGATGTCTTGTAGCGGCCCCTTGGCGCCAGCCGCCCCCGAGCCCTGTGACAGCCGGTGCAGGCGGGCTGTGTCAGCCGACTGGGGGCGAGGGGGCGCGAGGTAGGAGAGGGCGCTGGGATCTGAGGTCTTGCGAAGCAGGGGGCGCTCAGGAGGTACGTAGTCCTCCCGTGTCTTTGCCGCCAGCAACGAGGCGACTGCGCATGGGCACATGGATGGCACGGTGCGTTGTGCACGGTGCGTGAAGTGCGGGCAGGCGGGGAAGAACGCGGTGCATTGCGCATGTGGCATTGTCTGCTCAGACAAGGCGTGTGTGCTGAGAGACGCAGGCAAGGGCAGGGTGCTTCGTATCATGTGTGGCAGAACCTGGCATGCGGGTGCCACTTTGGCTTGCAGTGGCAGGCAATGAAGGGTCGTGCAGATGTGCCATGTGCCGCGCTGTGCCATGTGCCGAGGCTCTTGCCGCTCACCCTCGGGCTTTGCCAGCTCCATTGCCTCCGCCTTTTTCTGTCGCTGTGATTGAGGGCGGGGTGAGCTGAGAGCGGGGGCAGACCAGGGTCGTGATGCGCGCACTTGCTCCTGTCGCGTGCGCTGCTGCTCTAGGAACTTTTCATGCTCTGCAGCGATCGTAGCCTGCAGTACCTCCTCCTGCTCCTCGTCCCCCTCCTCATCCTGTGCAGCATGCATCATGATACGTGCGGCGCTTGTGTGTCCATGCATCATGCAAACTGTGGATTCCAACAGGATTCCAGCAGCGCAGGGCCACCACGCAGCCCAGATTAATCCCATACTGCCATCACCATCGCTGCACGTTTGCCTTGGGGCCACAGCATGTTATGCACAAGTAAACTTCCGATGCCCACCCAACAGAGGACCCCACCTCTTGAACAAACTCTAGAGCATCTTCAAAGTCCTCGTCCAGTGCCATGGCTTCCTCAACAAGAGACCGCGCTGTGGGGGTTTTGTGTGCAGAGATAGCGACTGCACGGTCGAAGCGCCAGACTTAAGCCTCGCGCAATCGCATTGTTCTCACAACTGCTGCGCAAGCGCGGGCCCAAGGTCCTGAAGCTGCGCTTTTGGCTGTCAAACGACGATGTCAAACAAGTATGTGCTACATAACAGTGCTCAGAGTGAAAGAACCTGGCTGCTGGCGCGCGGGCCTCCTAAAAGGGTGATAGAGAAGGGCCGATTCTAAGCGTGAGCTTTGATTCCCTTGCTTTGTTGAGCGCGCATCCACTTGTTGACGCCTTATGACTTGACGAACACGACGATACTCTTGACCCCCCTGACACATAGCAGGGTGACCTGTAAGCATGCAGGTGCATTAGATTCACAAACAAGACATCCTGACATATCAGCAGGACTTTCAGCAATCCAGGCTTCGACGTGACATACACGGCTTGCAGACACCTGGTGCGCATTTACAGCGACGTGTGCAGAGTGTTACTGAACCTGAAAATGGTATTTGTCACCTTATCGGCCAGACGCTACTGCCCTTGACACACGAAGGCAGCTGGTGTGCTGTCCGCTGCGTTGCAGGCGCAGACTAACAACGCCAATTACAAAAGCTTTCAGGCAGAAACATGGCAATTGTGAGTTTCTGGACCATGGGTGCAGCCTGGCATGGATGCGCTTGCATGTGCCGATGGCACAGCATGCTATGTGCTGTGCTTGGGCTGCCAACAGGGGATGCCTGCGGCTGGTGGGACTGATGGCTGCATGCAGTGCACTAGCGCAACGCATCAACGTTCTGCTGCACCTGCCTACACCGTCCAAACAACGCATATGTAGGACACCATGCAAACTGAGGACACGGGCGCAGCAGCCGCCACAACCCTGCCAACCCACCGAGGCGGCAGCGCTGGGGCAGCTCCCACGCTGCGCGGCTCTGTGTCGTCGTCCCAAGGCCTGTCACTGGAGCAGCTGGTGGCGATCAAGTTTGCTGCGGACGAGGAGACCCTGTATTCAAACCACGGGTTCGCACGTGGTGGTGTGGGGTACCTTGTGGCCACAGGCGCCGCCCGAGCAGGCCTTAACCGGCTCCCCCAAACTGTGCGCCGCTCGCCACGTGGTGGGTCAGGCAGCATTGCAGGCTCCGCAAGAGCCATGTCAGCATCTGCCACCTTTTCGTCCAGGGCCACCACAGCAGCCACCGGCCAGCAGACCGCACGCAGCGGGCAGCATTTCAGCACCACGTTCAGCGCGACCGGCATGGTGACCAATGGCGGGGGTGCCCCCACGCTTGCCGGCTCAGAGACCGTGCTCTCAGAGGGCAACGCCTCAAATGCGTTGAGTGCAAAGGAGTGGGAAAAGGGCGTGCAGCATACGTACAACTTCCAGTCCGCCACGCGCCGTACGCGCGTGCACGACATCCCCAAAACCGGCCGTTTCTCTGGTATTTCGTTCTATGAGACCGACCCTGCAGAGATCAAGCGCCACCTGGACATCATCAATGCGCTCGACCAGCTGCATGCCGAGTCCAAGGCCGAGGAGCGGGGTAGCGAGAGCGCGCGGCAGGGGGCGTGGGCGAGCCGGCAGCGCGGTACATTCAGGCGCCAACGACAGGAGCTGGCCCTCAAATACCAGATGCTGGGGCTGCCGGCGCGGCCCTCATACGCATGGGCTACTGCGTCCCTGGATAGTGGTGTGGCTGGCTGGGACCTTGACCGCCCCAGCACAGTGTCTACCAGCAACCGGCCAGACACTGTAGGCACTATGGGCAGCGCAGCCGATTCGTCCCTGTGGGGCGTGCCTGGCCCAGGGTTCCCAGGCAGCCGGGCGGCTACAGCAGCAACCAGCAGCGGGGTGGGCGGCCGGTGGGCGAGCTTCTCGGAAGGGTCACACCCAGGGGGTGTGATGCCTGGCTCCTTCGCCAGCTTCGCGCCCGGCTCAGAGGTTGCTGGCGGCACGGCGGCGCATGCGCCTGCGCGCATCCCGCTGCCCAAGCCCACGTTTGTGAAGATCTACGACCGCATGGGTGCAGAGGTTGCGGACTCCCCGCGCCTCAAGGCTGAGGTGTGGCGGCAGGCACAGGCCGCCAAGGCGCATCACAAGGAGGCAGCCATCATCCATGATGAATTGAGGGAGCTGGAGGGCTTTGAGGACCACTTGTCTCACATCCAGAGGCTCAAGGCACGCTCACAATACGCGTCAGCCAACAGCGATGAGCATGCAACTGCAGGCGGGCGCTGAGGCAACCCTACTCTTTCTTGTCGCACGTGATGTGCGGCATGGCTGTGGTGCCTGTATTGGCAGCCTCCCCTGCTGCAGTAGGAGAGGCGTCCCGTGAAGGAGGTCCAATATAGGCAATGAATCCATCCCGATTATGAGGACAATGAATCCATCTGCAGGTTGTGTTAAGGCTCGACAGCTGGAACGGCTCAGGCTGGCCTGAGGTGGACTTGGTTGGCTGAATTGCGTGACACTGAGTGCTCTTTTTATGACTCTTGCTGACCCATGCCGCCATGAGGGCAGCTGCGCACATATGACAGGAGGACGAGAGCCATTGTCAGTGTGCCGCAAGCAATTTGCTGGCAATGTACGGCAATGTATGCGATTTGCTGATACCGCTTCCTCGGGTTTTCCTAAGCTCCATCTGGGCTCCTCCTAGGTGTAGAGGGGGCATCGCACAGCTGGAGCAGCGGGGGGGTGGGGTTGGGTGG